>JABXWE010020822.1:0-48121 GCA_014611495.1 Limonius californicus | reverse complement strand
AAGTAATTTCAATTGATTAAAGACACCACTTAGTCATAATTTCGCGTTTAACACGTAATTTCAAAAATGTAGTTATTAAAAGGATTATCTTAATTTAAACCACGAAAATCAAATCTAGCGTCTTCAAGTTCCATCAATTTTCACGCTAACGTCCATAATTTCAAGATTTAGCAAAAATTATGAGTTTAAATTGAGACGCCAATACTTGCCTAAACCTTTACAATTCATTGGTAATTTCAAGTTTAGTTTAAGTTTAAGAAATTAGATATGCAAAGTCGAAATACTAATAAAACTGGGAAGTTACAATCAACAGTTTCTACTGAAAGTCATAGTCGAGATTCAAATCGTAATTTCACAGTAAAAGCTGAAATTTCAAAATTAGTTCAAAACCATGAGTCTAATATGAGAGACCAAATTATAAGCTTTAAGTAAAGTAATTTAAAGTTTAGAGTCGATATTTCAAAATTAGAAGTATCATCTCAAGTTTGAAGACGAAATTGAAATGCAAACTCAGACAGTAAAATTATTAACTTGTAAGTTATATACCAAAAGTAGAGTCGTAATTTCATGTGTACAGAAGTAAAAATTACTAAACCTAATTTCATGTTAAATCTAAACAATACCGACTTTTGAAGTCTGAACTTCAGGAATACATGCAAAACAAATTCCATTTTAAAGTCGATATTTAGAGATTAAAGCCGAAGTTTAGAGATCAAATTCGAAATTTAATGATTCAAGTAGAAATTAAGAAGATAAAGTCGAAATTTAGAGATTAAAGTCGAAGTTTAGAGATCAAATTCGAATTTAGGGCCTCTACTGATAATTAAGCAAAAATATTCAAAATTTATACATTAATACAAAAATTTAGAGATGAATGTCAAAATTTTAAGTTTATACTACGATATTTTCCGGTTAAAGTCGTAATTTCTATTGTGATTAAATTGAAATCTTGGAATTGGGAACAACATTTAAAGTCATAATTAAGAGTTTAGAACGAAATTTTAAAAATAAAGTTTTAATTAAAAATAATTTAAACTTAAACCATTAATGTCAAAATCCAGCCTCTTCAAGTTCCATTAATTTCTACGCTAACGTTCATAATTTCAAGCTTCAAGGCAAAAATTATGAGTTTCAATTGAGACGCCAAAATCTAACCCAATAAACTTATAATTCACAGTATTCGAAATTCAAATAGTAATTTCAGGGTGAAACCTAAAATTTCAAGATTATAATAAAATTATGAGTTTAATTGTAGATTTTCAGTAAAGCCGTAATTTCAACTTCGAAATTACAAAATTAAAAATATCATTTAAAGTTTGAAGACGATATTCACATGCAAATTAAAATATTAAGTTGTACGTTATAATTCCAAAGTAAAATTGCAATTTCACGTGGAATCAAATTTTCTAAACTTAATTTCACGTTAAAACTAGAAATTAAACTTGTAACATCCAACATGCCAAAGAAACCCCTGAAATTTTAATTTTAGCCGAAATTTTGAAATTAGAGACACATTGCAAGTTTACGATTGGAATTAAAGTGAAATCTACGAACTCAAAACCAAGAGCTTCAATTGAAATTGGTAATTTGAGGCTAAAGTCGTAATTCCATATCTAAAATTAGAAAATGGAAATTGAAGTAGTAATAGTTTATAGTCCAAATCTTTACGTTTACAGTTGGAATATCAAGAATACTGCCAAGAAATTATACAGGGAAACATTAAATTGAAAATTTAGAGTTTACAAACAGGATTTTGAAGCGGAAGTTTAAGTTGAAACGGTAAATTACAAACTAAACTTATAATGAACATTGCTGCCAGTGTAAACTATGATATTTTTCGATTAAAGTCGTATTTGAATTCTGATTAAACTTGGAATGTTGAGTTTGAAGTGGAAATTTGGAAAATAAAGTTTTAGTCTAACGTATTCAGGTTCCACTTAAAACCTTCCACTTTAACGTTGATAATTTGAAGCTATAGCAAAAATTATGAGTTTGGATAAACACATCGAAACTTAAACTTTTACAATGAATTGGCAATTTCACGTTTAAAGTCCAAATTAAAAATTGGATATAGTTTCAAATTGTAATTTCACGGTAAAAGCTGAAATTTCAATATTAAGTCAAAATTACGAGTTTAATGTACGACTAAATTGTAAACATTCAGGAAAATCGTAATTTTAAGTTTAGAGTCGAAATTACAAAATGAGAAATTTCATGACAACATTAAAATATTAAGTTGTAAGTTATAAATCGATATTAAAACCGTAATTTCGCGTTTCAACCAAAATTTTTAAAGTTTTTTAATTATAAATAAAAATTCGGCTTTTAAGGCTTAAATTTCACGACGACTTGTAAACAATGTTGGAAGTTTAAAGTTAAATTTTGAAATTAAGAGATATAATTAGAAGTTTCAAAGAGAAATTAAAGTGAAAATTACGAGCTCAAAACCAAGAGTTTCACTTAAGTTATAATTCGAGACTAAAATCCTAATTTCGCGCATAAAATCACACAGTCGAACCTGAAGCAGCGATAGTTTAGTCCGAATGTTAATTTTAAAGCCTAAATTTCAAAAAATGTTTAATTAAATTGTTAGCTGAAATTGTAAATGTCAAACAAAACTTAAATTGACATAAACATTTTTTGCTGCCAATTACTTCGAAATTTCAGTGGTAATTTCAATTATATATCCAAAATTAAAGTTTTCAAATTCAAGTGGTTTAAGGCCGAAATTAGTCAACATCAATAATTAGACAAAATTTGGGTTGAAAGTCACATTTTGGCTAAAAATTATTCTAAGCAGTACATTTAAACTTCAAATTTTTTTTAAACATCACTGTATATAAAAGCAATACTGAATACAAAAAAGTTTTAGAACTCAGGGTTGGACTTAACAATTAAAATCGCCCCGAAGTTGGTAAGCACAAAGAGGCTTTGTCCGCGGCCATTAACGTATACTCGGAATTATTTAGTGAGCCCCTCAACCCTCATACAATCAAAATCTATAATTTACAGAACTTTCAATTATCTCCAAGAAGTTTCCCTTGTTTATGCAAGGACAGAGCAGTGGTACAAGCGGTTCAGGGCGGATAAATAAGCGGTATCTCGATGTTCTGTACAAAAGGAATGAACTCTTAAATACAGACAGAGTGTCTGCAGTAAATGGCTGAAGGTAACTTAATGCAATTGCCAATTTAGACCCTCGCCTAACAGCAGACGCCTTCTTTCTCTCCAGACCTATATTTCATTGATTTGTTTCTTCGATTCTAGCACTCTCTTTGTGCTTTTTACCCTCACATTCCATCGCAGCTGCTCTATGGCCAATTTAATACAAAATAAAATTTTAGGGTTTCGATTTAATTTTTCAGGGACTGTTAAGATACAAGGAAAACCTTCTTCGAATCAAATTCTAGTGCTCCAAGTTAGGTTCCTGTTTTGCTAATTTTGAACTAGCTGGATTTAAAAATGTATTTTTACGCTTAAATTCTTATTGTCAACCACAATATTGACATACATTTTTCTTAAATACTTAAGGAAGTATTCGATTGACAGATTCCTCAAAACCTACCGAAAACTTCTGACTAAGAAATAATTTTTTGTTCAAACATTGACGCAATTTAGCAACCACTTTAAGTTTAGGACAGTCGTCTAATCATCTAAAGCTTACACAGTTTAGCATAATTCGCCTCTTGAGTTTAAACGAGTGGTGTAAGGATTCCGAATCTGTGTAGTGCAGAATACCTCGAATAGCGATCTTACAGGGTGATCTTGTTAATAGAATTTTACTATAAAAAAATATAAAGAAAACAAAGAAGTACCAATTTCTAAGTTTTTTGTTCAAAAAATGAATACAATTATAAAGGTAGCCCTGTTGAGTTTACGCGAATGGTGTAACTATTCCGAATCTGTGTAGTCCAGAATACCCCGAACATCAATCTTACAGGGTGAGTATTGTTGGTAGAACTTTAGAAAACATACGAAGAAACTGGAGAGAAGAAGTAACAGCTTGTAAGATATTTTATTTTTAATATATAAATATAATTGTAAAGATAAGTCTTTTGAGTTTACGCAAATGGTGTAACGATTCCGAATCTATGTAATCCAGAATACCCCGAACATCGATCTTACAGGGTAAGTATTGTTGGCAGAACTTTAGAAAACATACGAAGAAACTGGAGAGAAGAAGTAACAGCTTGTAAAATATTTTATTTTCAATATATAAATATAATTGTAAAGATAAGTCTTTTGAGTTTACGCAAATGGTGTAACGATTCCGAATCTATGTAGTCCAGAATACGCCGAACATTGAACTTACAGGGTGAGTATTGTTGGTAGAACTTTAGAAAAAATGCGAAGAAACTGGGAAAAAGCAACAATTTTTAAGTTATTTTACTTTCAAAATGTAAATATAATTGTAAAGGTAGCCCTTTTGAGTTTACGTAAGTGGGTAACGATTCCGAATCTATGTAGTCCAGAATACCCAGAACATCGATCTTATAGGACGAGTATTGTTGGTAGACCTTTGGAAAACATACGATGAAACTGGAGAAGAAGTAACAGCTTTTAAGATATTTTATTATTAAAACATAAATTTAATTAGAAGGTAGGCCCTTCGCGTATACGCGAGTAGTGTAACGATTTCGAATCTGTGTAATCTTGAATATTTTGAGTTTACGCGAGTGGTATAATGATTGCGAATCTGTGTAGCCAAAATACCCCGAACATCGATATTACAGGGTGAGTATTGTTGGTAGAACTTTAAAAAACATACAAAGAAATTGGAGAAGAAGTAACAGGTTTTTAGATATTTTATTTTTAAAATATAAATATAATTAGAAGGGAGGCCTTTTGCGTTTACGCGAGTAGTGCAACGAATCTGTGTAATCCAGAATATCCCAAATATTGATCTTACAGGGTGAGTATTGTTGGTAGAACTTTAGAAAACATACGATGAAACTGGAGAAGAAATAACAGCTTTTAAGATATATTATTTTTAAAATATAAATATAATTAGAAGGTAGGCCCTTCGCGTATACGCGAGTAGTGTAACGATTTCGAATCTGTGCAATCTAGAATATCCCAAACATTCATCTTACAGGGAGAATATTGTTTGTAGAACTTTGGAAAACATACGAAAAAACTGGAGAAGTGACAGCTTTTAAGATTATTTATTATTAAAATATACTTAAATGTAATTGTAAAGGTAGGCCCATTGAGTTTACGCGAGTGGTGTAACGATTCCGAATCTGTATAATCTAGGATACCTCGAATAACAATCTTACAGGACTAATATCGTAAGTAGAACTAGAAAATATGAAGAAATTGGAGAAGAAGTAACCATTTTTAAGTTATTTTATTTTCAAAATATAAATAATTACGCTGGTAAGCCTTTTGAATTTAAGTGACTGGTGTAAAGATTAAGATTCTGTGTAATCCAGAATATGCCGAATAATAATCTTATGGGGTGACTGCTATTTTTGTTAGAACTTTGGACAAAATATGAAGAAATTGGACACGCAACAATTCTTAAGCTTTTAAGATATTTTACTTTTAAAATATAAATATAATTAGAAGGTAGGCCTTTTGAGTTTACGCGAATGGTGTAACGATTTCCAATCTGTGTAATCCAGAACATCCCGCACATCGATCTTACAGGGAGAGTATTGCTGGGAGAACTTTAGAAAAAATATGAACAAAATGGCGAAGTTGTAGCAAATTTTAAGATTTAAATTTTCAAAATATAGGTACATTTATAAAGGTAAGCCTTTTAAGTTTCAGCGAGTGTTGTAACCATTCAAAGTCTGTGTAGTCCAGAATACCCCAAATATAGATCTTACAGGGTGAGTATTGTTGGTAAAACTTTAGAAAAAATACGAGGAAAATGGAGAAGAAGTAACAATGTTGAAGTATTTTTATTTTCAAAATATATATAGAAATATAAAGGTAAGCATTTTGAGTTTAAGTGAGTTGTGTAACAATGCAGAATGTGTGTAATTCAGAGTGTAAAAATAATGATGAGGGCGAGTATTTGTGGTGAAAATTATATGTTGAAAATGTAAATGCAAGATGATTTCAGACGGCAACAAGTAGTGACAGAAGTGGACAACTATAGCAACTAAACTGAAAGGGATGTCCTTTGTTATATTTTCGTGGCGGTCAAAGGGGTAATAGTGGAATGTGGAAAGTTTGATTTTTTGGAAAGTTTGTAGTACCTAGATGAAATGTGTCAAGCTCAGGTCTCGCGAAACGTCACCTCCCAAAGCCGTTGCCATTGCAGGGAGCGCCGCGCCGACAATGACGTTATCTATTAACTTTCAAATCTTGGCATTTGCCACCCAGAGAACCCGACCACCGTCACCGGTAGAGAGAGCCGAAGTTGAAACAAGCTGCAAACATTAACCCTTCCCCAGAATAGTTTCCTTGTATCATATTAGAGTAATTACAAAATCTGGCCACCGCGGCGCGAGGGATTGTTTTGCCAGGGGGTTTATTCCACCCTTCCTGGGGTGAAACATTTCAGACTAATACACCATGCCGCGCTCGTAGGTGGTAGACGCGCAGATTTGATTATCCCTGATGTTATTATGATTACAGCAGATTGTGCACCCGTATACCTTGTTTACAATTTGCAATGTGCGGTTTCCGTCACCTATACGTGACAGAAATTGAATTTTCCTTCTCGTTTCGAAACAAAGTAATGAGGCCGCTCATGTAGGCACCCGTGAATGAAGCTTTTAATATTCTAAACCGAGAACGTCCTATAAAACCAATTAAGCAGCCACTCGAAACAAAATTAAGGCAAAAATTAGACGTGTAATAGCGCTAATCAGAAACGTGCCGCGCCTTTTAATCAACGTTTTCCTTCAATTAAAAACTGTCACGTTTACAAAAAGTATTTTAAATAACAAGATATTGCCCCGATTTTCCTTCTCGCCCAGAATTAACTCCGGTAATGCCAAATTTTACAATCCCATTCTTTTAGTTGGATTTAAAAACCCTCAACTTAGTGATTCTAATACAGAACTACCTAAGATACTATTACACCTATAGCAACTTATAGTTTCAGCAGATTTAAATATAGCTTCATATACATTGTATCGGCAAAAGCGTATGACAATTTGGTATGTTGAACCGTTTTAGATTAGACATGTATTAAAATTTCAACAATTCATAATAAGGAATGTTCTTTTATAATGGTCTGCATTAAGAATTGCCACGTAAAAATTTCAAAAATACTTTATCAAAATATTCGAAGTAAACATGAATAGATTGAACTTCAACAAAAAAAAAATGCAAACAACCTATTTAATAATTATAAAAAGTAATCATGGCTGTTCATCATCATCATCATCATCATCATCATCATCATCATCATCATCATCATCTGACATGGAGTAAATCTAAAAATTCATGTAGTGAGAAATCACATTTTTTCTTTGAATTCATGAAAAATTCACACAAATATTTGACTTCTAGGATTTTCAGACTACCTGCACTTGTCAAAAAAACCACCAAAGTCGCGACTGCCACCAATATTAGTTTACATTCATAGACGTTAGAAATTTTTGAGGTAAATTCAAGATCTCCGGATTAATAAATTTATTTTCTTATTTCCAGGTTTTCCGGGGCCAATAGAAAATTTATGATTTATACCAAAATTTTTCGTAAAACGCCACGAATTTCAAATTAAAATTTCCGTTCCCTGCTTTCAGCATTTCTAAGTTATCCACTGGTATAACTTCTCAATTTTATGATTTCTTCCAATTTAATATAAATTGTAAATGTTTACATACAATTTTCGGCTTTTACAACTTCCTGTTTACAATTTTCAATGGAAATTGTTTTCCTCTTACTCGTATTATCGCCAGATTACCATAATTAAGGAAGCTCTGAAAAATTAACCTTCAGCAACATTATTACTAAAACCATAATTTTCAAGTTAAAATTTCCATATATTGATTTCCAAGTATCGCAATTTAATTGTGTGTTCAAAAGAACTAATTGAATTCCTAATTTCCGTCAACGACTAACTGGTATTCACGATTTGTGCACCATTCCTATATAACATTCTCAGTTATTACAATTTGTTTTTAAATTAATAAATTTCAAAGAGATAATTTTATTCTATCTCCCAGTATATCCAAATTATCTACAATTAATAGAAGCCCTGTAAAATTCATGACTCTCAACTCGAAAGTTATTAACGTTAAAAGTTTATGATTTGTTATCATTTTTGCTTTTAAGACTATCGATATGAATTTTCCATTCCCGGACTTCCAGGATTGCCGGTTTTCATCTGTGTTCGTAGAAAGTAATTGAATTTATGATTTCTGACAATGTTTACATAAAATATACGATTTTTGAAACATTTCTGTATAACATTTCATTCACAAAATAAAATTTTTTTTTCCTATCTTCCAGTATTTTCAAATTATCCAGAATTAATATAAGTCCTGTAAAATCAATCCATCACTCTCAAGTCCTTCTAAGTCCAGCTTTAATTAAAATTAGGTTGAACGTTAAAATGTGTGCCAAACTTTGTTTAAGTTTGAAGACTCTTAATTTGAATTTTCTATTCTCGGACTTCCAGGATTTCCGGTTTTCATCAGTGTTCGTAGAATATAAAAGAATTTATGCTTTCTGACAATATTAACATAAAATACACGATTTTTGAACCATTTCTGTATAACGTTTCATTCACAATATGAAAATTTTATTTCCTATCTTTCAGTATTTCCAAATTATCCAGAATTAGTAAATTCCTGTAAAATTAATCAATCACTCAACTTGAAATTTATATTCCCAGATTATCTAGGTGGGAACCTTGTAAACTCCAATCTTTAATTAAAATCAGGTTGAACTTTAAAATGTGTGTCAAACTTAATTTGAATTTTCTGTTTTCGGACTTCCAAGATTTCCGGTTTTCATCCAGTGTTCGAAGAAAATAATTGAATTAATGATTTCTGACAGTGTTTACGTAAAATATAAGATGTTTAAATAATTTCTGTATAACATTTCATTCACAAAATGAGAATTTTATTTCCTGTCTTCCAGTATTTTCAAATTATACAGAATTAATAGAAGTCCTCTAAAATCAATGCATCACTTCAACTTGAAATTTCTATTCCCAGATTATTTAGGTGGGAACCTCGTAAAATTCAGTCTTTAAACTAAAATTAGGTTGAACGTTAACATTTATGTCAATCATTGTTTGAGTTTTAGGAGTCTTAATTTGAATGTTTTGTTCTAAGACTTCCAGGATTTCCGGCTTTCCTCTAGTGTACGTAGGAAATAATTAAATTCATCTGGCAAAGTTTATTAATAATTTACGATTTTTGAACCATTCCTGTATAACAGTCTTAAGACTTTTAATTTACTATTCTATTCTCGGACTTCCAGGATTTCCGGTTTTCATCCAGTGTTAGTAGAAAATAATTGAATTGATCATTCCTGGTAAAGTTTTAACAGAATTTACGATTTTTGAACCATGCCTGTATAATATTTCATTCACTAAATGAAAATTTTATTTCGAGTCTTTTAGTATTTCAAAATTATCCAGAATTAGTAGAAGCTGTGTAAAAATCTATCACTGTCAACTTGAAATGTCTATTGTAATATTATCTATGTGGGAACCTTGTAAAATTCATTTTTAAACTAAAATTAATTTGAACACAATTTGAGACTCTTATTTTGAATTTTCTATTGTAGAACTTCCAGGGTTTCCGTTTTCATCCAGTGTTCGTAGAAAATAAATAAATTCATAATTTTTGGCGAAGTTTACATAGAATTTACGATTTTTTCACCATTCCTATATAACAGTTTTAAGACTCTTATTTTGAATTTTCTATTCTAGGACTTACAGGAATTCTGGTTTCATCCAGAGTTGGAATAAAATAATTGAATTCATGATTTCTGACAATGTTTACATAGAATTTACGAATTTTGAACAATTCCTGTATAACCGTTTTAAGACTATTATTTTGAATTTTCTATTCTCAGACTTCCAGGATTTCCGGCTATCATCCAGAGTTGGAATAAAATAATTGAATTCATGATTTCTGACAATGTTTACATAGAATTTACGATTTTTGAACCATTCCTGTATAACCGTTTTAAGACTCATATTTTGAATTTTCTATTCTCGGACTTCCAGGATTTCCGGTTTTCATCCAGAGTTGTAATAAAATAATTGAACTCATGATATCTGACAATGCTTACATAGAATTTACGATTTTTGAACCATTCCTGTATAACCGTTTTAAGACTTTTATTTTGAATTTTCTATTCTTGGACTTCCAGGATTTCCGGTTTTCATCCAGAGTTGTAATAAAATAATTGAATTCATGATTTCTGACAATGTTTACATAGAATTTACGATTTTTGAATCATTCCTGTATAACCTTTTTAAGACTCTTATTTTGAATTTTCTATTCTGGGAATTCTAGGATTTCCGGTTTTCACCCAGTGTTGATAGAAAATAATTGAATTCCTGATTTCTGACAATGTTTACGTAAAATATACGATGTTTGAAACATTTCTGTATAAGATTTCATTCACAAAATGAAAATTTTATTTCCTATCTTCCAGCTTTTCAAATTGTGTCAATTTTACCACTGTCAACGTTATCAAATCCCTTAAGAATTGACGAAACCTTCTGCAAATTTCACATCATTTGCTAATTTCTAGCAAAAATTCGTAAGTTTCGGCTATTTTTGCAGATACTGCATAACTTTTAACTATCTAATTTTCACTTGTGGCTAGACTTTGTGTTCCCATTTGGAATTTGCATCACCGGAAATCCTGGACAATTCATGACTTGTCAAAGTTTTCTATGACTTCTAGTTTGCAATTTTAAATTCCCGTTTTGTGGTTTCCTGGTTCTCGACGGTCCACCAGTGGAAACCTCAAAAACCGTTATTCTTGTTACAGCCGATGCGTTTGTCTCGTTTAAAAAATCGTGGAGCGGCCTTAATTAGTAACGTAAGGAGTTTGAATATTTTAGACAAATAAATTCTTAATTTGTCGCTATCTTTAAATTCTATCAATATTGTACTAACCATTTCTAAAATATCTTAATAATATACAGGGTGGGTCAAAAGTCGTCACCCATTCAATGGTGAACTAATACTTTAGTAGTTTAGTTACGGTTAAGTAATATTTACATGTTTAAGTACATAATTACTTAGAAAATTGTTTTTTGAAAACCTTTTTGTACGGGTTCTAATGCGAGTTAATGTCTTCAAAAAGTTGTTCGATGGCTACTTTTAAGTCGTCAACTGCTGTTGATTTCGTAGCATCGAATTTATCTTTCAGTATGTACAAAGGAAACAAAAATGGTGTGAAGTCTGCTGATCTAGGTGGCGTTTCTATTGACCGTCGCCTTTTAATAATTTCTCCATTAAACATTTTAACAAGGTAGTGAGAGCAAGAGATCCTCAATAGAACGCACAAAGCGAGCAAAATATATTATGCATTGCAAAGAAGGAAGTCAGTACACAGACAAAACTACGAATATCCAGCAGCTTATATGTACCAACTTTAACCTACGGATCTGAGAGCTGGACAATACAGGATAAAACTAGAAGTAGAATAACAGCGGGAGTAATGAAGATTGGTGGGTAGGACCAAAAGAGACCGCGTAAGAAACATAGTTACTAGAGGGTAAACCCATTAATCTAGCAAATAGAAAATCGATAGCTGAATTGGTATGGATATGGTGAAAATGAAAGAGAATAGAAACCCCTGACGAGCATTGGAAGCAAGACCCGGGGGAAAACGAGGAAGGAAAAGGCCGCGAGAAACATTGGAGCAAAGCTTGG
The DNA here is from genome assembly GCA_014611495.1 of Limonius californicus. Classification (NCBI taxonomy): domain Eukaryota; kingdom Metazoa; phylum Arthropoda; class Insecta; order Coleoptera; family Elateridae; genus Limonius; species Limonius californicus. The sequence goes on along the minus strand of JABXWE010020822.1, from coordinate 36,305 downwards.
AGAAAAGAGTAAGGCGAAGAGATAAAGAATGAAAAGAAGTGAATAGAATGGCAGCCGAGCACAACCAATTCCGAAAATGGATAGAGGACCCAATGCTCTGAAGGGCAAAAGAGAAATGGATAAGAAGAACAAGGTAGCATCGTAAAGCATTTGCATAGTGTGGTGGGACACTATCACGTTGGATATAAAGAGAGTTGTAATTGTTGTAGGTGAACTGTAGTCCTAGAACTACATAAAGTAGTTATCATGTTGAAGTACTTTTCTGCATTGATTGTACCATCAAAACCCAAAATTTCACGATTGCTTGGCATGAGATATCGCCCCAAATAGTAACAGCAGGTTTACATAACAGATTTTCAAAAACAATGTTATGATTGTCTATAGGTAGAATCCTTTTATATGGAGTAGAGACCAATACATACAACAAGTCACATCTTAAGAAACTGCAATAATTTGAAATGTGGCTCTACAGAAGAATGCTAAAATTTCCTTGGACAGATAGGGAGACCAATGAAAGCATCCACAGAAGAATGGCAAAAACAACTAGAGCTAACCATCACTATTAAAAAGAGAAAGCTTGAATACCTGGGCAATATTACTAGAGAGAGAAATATCAGTTACTCCAACTTATTATTCAAGGGAAGATAAAAGGAAGACGCAGTGTAGGTAGAAGAAGAACATCATGGCTGCGTAACCTAAGACAATGGTACAACTGCAACTCGACTCAACTTTTCAGAGCTGCTGTAAATAAAATACAAATAGCTATAATGGTAGCCAACCTTCGGAAGGAGACGGCACCTTAAGAAGAAGAATAGGTAGAATTCTCGAATCACCTTCTTCAAGAGCAAGCCTACAAGTAGACTTTTTAGAACTTTTTATAATATCTTGTAAAACATTACCTTTGTTTTCCTCACTTAATGATGGCCTACCTGACCTATGGCAGTATGTTACAGGTCCATTTTACTTGAACGTTTGGGCAACTAGTAGATACAGTGGTGTGAAGAAGTTTTGCATCAGCCAAGAAAATAATTATTTCTTGAAGGTTAGCTACATTTTTGGCATAGTTTCCAGAAATTACTTTTAAATATTTGATTTTAATGTCATGTCAACAACTTACCTACGTCTTATTTAGGTACTTGGAACTCCATAGAAAACAATTAAGGTAAGGTCTTTTCTAAAATCGATAATCAGTTATTCGTGCATTTTCTAAGGGATCATTGAAATGCATTTAACATGAAACTCAAAAGCATAATTAGGAAAAAGACTTATTATGTTGTGAGTGTACCTGCAGGTACTATGGATTATTCAGTTGCATTTTAAATGTTCTTAACAGTGGCAATCAATCCACAGTTATTAGAGTGATCAAAAAATACTCTGACGCGGGATGAATTGAAGATAAACCCCGTAGTGGCCGTCAAAAAAAAAAACATCAGTGAGAAACGATAGCAGATTGCGGAGGATGAGCCTGGCAGAAAGAAGCATTAATTCGACAGACTTAACCAAAATATGATCCGAAGCTACTGGTGTAAGTGTATGCACTTCTACTGTAAGACGGAGACTTCTTAAATCTGGATTGGGTTGCAAAGCCCGGAAGAAACCCCTCCTATCAGGAAAACAAAGGCTCCACCATTTGAGATGGGCTAAGGATCATCGCCATTGGGCCACAGAACAATGGCAGAAGGTATTATTTAGTGATTAATCTACCTGTAACGTTAACAGTCATGCTGGTAACACATATGTTAGAAGATTTCCTGGAGAAGAATTTTCACGACCGTGTGTTCTGCCAACAATTAAACATCCAACCTCGGTCGTGATGCGGGCCTGAATTTCTGCTAAAGGTGTTCCTAGGCTGCATGTTGTATCTGGCATGATGAATGCAAATTCATTGATGTCCTAGTGGAAAAAAGTTATTTCCTGACAAAACCTTTATCTTTCAAGAAGATAATGCTCCTTGTTATAGAGCAAAGATTGTTCAATCTTGGATGTTGACCAATAAAATTAAAAGAATAGACTGGCCAGCACAATCCGTGGACCTAAATCCTATAGAAAACTGCCACAGGATTTCGGACATTATTTCAAGAAAAAAGCCCATAAAAAAAAAGTGAAATTAATCGAATCTCTAATTGATGCCTGGTATCGCTGCATTACGAAGGAAGAATTACAAAAACTGTTGAAAACAAAGGATGGCCTATTAAGTACTAAAATAGTTTAAAATTAATTAGTGTGTATTGTAATATACGTTTATTTTTATATAATTATAATATAAAAAGTTTTTCTGATTCGGAATAAATTTTATATATCGAATTGTTTCCGTTTCTTTCATGGATCAACATTTGGGCTATTATTATTACCAGTATTGTGGTTAAGTTAAATATTTGAAAATAATGGGTTTAAACTGCAATTTATCTTATTCACGCATTGGCGGAACAGTGTTTAAATGATGATTTCATTCGTCAATGGTTGCATTAACACTGCCTTTGTACCAGGGTTTTAAAGCAAAAATTATTTCTTCTTTAGTAAATAACTTGAGGCTAGCAATGCACCCTAGTGGCTATTTCACCAACTAGCAGATCTAAATAAAGAGTGGGAAGTTTAAAATCTATGATGTTAGTGAAAACTAAATTACTTTAGTGCAACTGTAACACCAATGCAATGGGTAGTCATTTTTGACCCAACAGACAGATTTTTTAAACCACTGATTTAGGGTTTCCGAGTTTTCCATGGGTAGTATATGAAGTGGGGGAATCCAAATTCAAACAGCGACTATAATTTGTGTTCGCTTATCATCCAACAATATTAAGGTTAAAACGGAAATTCTTGGAAACATTGGATGATTTTCTTTATCTGGTCAAAATTTCCCAATTTAACCCTGAAATACTAATAAAAAAGCAAAGACAGTCCCAACCATTAAAAATTCTCCAAGCCAATATTTGAAGCATTAGTTGTACGATGCTCGGGAAGTTCACTTTCAATACCGGAAGATAGCTAGACAACTGCTCAAATATTTAACAGCGTGCTTTATCGGGAGTCCACAACAGAGTTATCGGGCCTAAACGGAACAAGCACCGTTTATTTGTTAGGTCAGATTTAAAATTTTTAAATTAAACCAAAAGTTCAAATCAATTGATTCGTAAAATGCTGAAGTGCGCTTAAAAGCTCTCCAGCTCGAAAATAAAAACACAAGAAGCAATTAGTGAAGAGCCTTAAACGAAGCAGGCAAAAACAAGCTTCTACCATTGTTGAGTTAAAAGGACACTTCATTTAGTGGTTTTTTCCATGCAAATCCAACTAAATAATTTTATTTTGGTCTAACGAGCCACTCCGGCAATCAGATTTAAACGGCAGATCGCAACAATAAAGCAGAGAGAATATGGCGATTAAAACGCACGCGGCACAGTTCAAAAAATAACATGCAGCATTCACACACACATTACAGCGTAATCCAATTTACAAACCACAATCAACGGTAATCCTTTTTGCGAATCTCAACAATTGCACTGGACAAAGGAGAGCGCGCGCCCACACCCTTCCACCCTTCTCTCGGACAACGAAGCAACCCCTTACAAACGACGGACAAACCGCGGCTGAGGCCGAAAACGAACAATGCCAACTTGTTAGAAGTTACATGGGTGCATAACGAAATGTTTTCGAATATTTATGACTCTTACTTTACAATAACCAATACATGGTCGCTCCAAATCGAAAGAAAAATGCAAAAATTACAAATTGTATAGGTTTTATTTTACACTAAACGTTTCGTCCATGACCATACGAATCATCTGCAGGGTTGTGAAAATTGTACTGCCGAAACACAAGAACTATATGACAATTCTATGCTTTCTAATTAGCACGTTACATAACATAATCAAAAATTGTAATTAATTGAACAAACTATGTAAAAAACAACCATCAAAAAAACACCGGCCAAGTGGCTTATACAAAGCGTAAATGTCTGCACTTTCTGCTTTCCCTCGATGTTGGGCTGGGCGAGGGAAGAGATGCAGTTAATCTACTAGACGACATTTTTAATCCCGCAATTCTTAACTAAGACTAAGGGAACGATGAAACGTTAAACACAATAGGTGCAGGCGAGACGGAGAACGAATTAAAAAGAATACGGGGAAGTAAACTAAGAAAACGATGATGAAGACAGATTGAGCTGGGGACAGAGGGTGGCTTAAAAATCACTTACGAGGATAGCGCCGAAATTCCAAACATTTCGCTTTAAAAAAGGAGATGAGCTGGCGATAATTAACTTAAAAATGCTTGTAATTTACATAACCCAGAATTAATATTTTCCGTTAAAGCCTATTTAATAATTAGCGTTAATGTGATACTCCAGTCGAATAGAAGCCTATTCAAGATGATAATGCTGCTACAATGCCGACGTTTCGTCCACAGTTACGTGACATATCTTCAGGATTGGAGACACGCTCTTGTCGCTATTGATTGTTTTTGTTTCAACATTCTTTTCGGGGATGTTATGTTACCTATAATTCAGAAAATTTTAATGTTACTGTATTGCTTGCGAGGAAGAAAAGAAGATAAAATATCGATTAATAGAAAAAAATAGAATTTAGAAACCAGTATGTACATTAAAAAGACAAGAATAAGACACGATAACTAAAAAGGATTACCAAGAGAAAGAATATATATTTGAAAAATTGGGGAATCCAAGGAATTAAGCGACACTACTAAAATAAGCAGGGGTAAGGAGATATAGACAGAAGATTTAAACAGATTAAGGAAAGAGAAGGAGCGACCATATGGATGTAAAAAGTTTAAATGGGGTTAATGTTAAACGTAAAGAAGGAAGGATGGAAGACAAAGGAGAGAGTAGGATGTCGAAATCAGAAGTTTAAAACAATGTAGAGACAGACGACAAGTGATGGCGAAGAGCTAGAAAGGTATGGACAGCTTAAAGTGAAAGAAGAAGCTATAGATTTGATATTTCGTCCGTAGTTTAATGCAAAACCTAGTGTTTCTAGACTATTCCTAGATATTTACTTCATAGAGATGTTATTCCCCGAACGTAAAGATTTCCCGTGTAACCGTAAAGAGTGTATACGTCTTAACAGAATGTGAAACGAACATGGATGAGGAACAGCAAAAGGATGAATAGGTAAATGGAGAAAAAGAGTAACGTACTATTGACAGGGAGTACAGTAAACGAATAGAGGTAGAAACAAAGTCCGAAGAAAGAAGGAATATGCACAACGGGATAAGAGGAGCAGCCTGAACTAGTTAAAAAGATAATAGAAGAAGGAAGAAAAGAAAGAAGAAAACATGGGCTGACGAGACAGCGTAAAAACGGACAAAATTAACAACTGAAAAGGAGTGTGCAAAAGGGAAATAATAGTGAGGCGGAGAGGAAGATGATACAATATGGTAAATATATGAAAGCAGAATGTAGAAAGAGAGACAGGAGAAGTAGATATGTGATTCACAGGTATTAATTGAATAAAAAAGAGACAGAAAAAGGTAAAGACGCTACATTACAGTTACGATACGATAAATTTTGCTAGTTTTCTCTTGGTTCTTAGTTTAGTAAAAAATTCTTCTGCATGCAGCAAGTTTGTATGGGACCATGAAATAAGGATCACAATATTTCATGGGTTCAAGATTCTATTCAATTTTTTGTAGGACGTGTAATAAAAATTGGGATGATATTACCGTATTACATCGATTATAAGACGCCACCGATTATAAGATAATTAATTAATTTTGTAAGCCATAAAGCTTCTAGTCAGCCACCAGTACCTTGTTAAGAAGCCATCGAGTATAAATACAAAGACACAAAAATAGGGGAAAATATGCGTGTTATAACCGATATAATATGATAATTCTACGAAGAGAAGTTAGACAATAGAAAGATATGAAACAGAGGGAGATAGATAAGAAATATACTACTCATAGAAATAAATTAGGGAGAGAGAGAAGATATTAACCACGAACGTATTGAAAATAAACAATATAAAAAAAGGACACGAATACGCGACACCTAAAAAGAGACAATATACAAGCAGAAAGAGAGGAACTTGAGTAAGTAGAGTAAAGCAGAGCGGGAAGAAAAATAAAAATAAGGGTTTCAAAGAAACAGTGCAAGATGGAATGTTTGATTGTTGAAAGAAATTGGGCAGGAAGAGTAGGAAGCTAAACATGAGGAGATAATAAGAGACAGATGGTGAGGAATAATGAAGGAGGAAAATACGTAGGATGGAGGTTTAAAGGGTTGAACAAAGAAACAAGTGAGGGAAAAGAGAGATTAAGGGGGCGAACGTTAACATACATAACTTTTAAGATTTGAGAAATATTGTGATGGGGATAATGAAGGAGGCAGAAATTTAAGAAGACATAGGGAGTAGTGTGATAAAGAACAATGATGGAGGAAGATGTATACGATGAGAAGTTTAAAAGGAATTAATAAAGACAAATTAAGAGAAAAAACGAGTCAGATAGAGCAAACATTTAGGAAGAAATAGGAAGTAGTGTGATGAAGAACAATGACGGAGGAAGATATATATATATGAGAAGTTTAAAGAGATTCATAGAGAAGACAAATAAAGAGGAAAAAGGGGCGAAATAGAACAAACATTTAGAAAAGAAATAGGAAGTAGGGTGATGAAGAGCATTGACGGAGGAAGATATATGAGATGAGAGTTTTAAAAGCATTAATAGAGGAGACAAATTAAAAGGAAAAACGGGCCAGGTAGAGCAAACATTTAGGAAGAAATAGGAAGTAGTGCGATGAAGAACGATGACGGAGGAAGATATATATGAGAAGTTTAAAGAGCGTCATAGAGAAGACAAATTAAGACGAAAAAGGGGCGAAATATAACCAACATTTAGAAAAGAAATAGTAGAGTGATGATGAGCAATGACGGAGGAAGATATATGAGATGAGAGGTTTAAAAGCACTAATAGAGGAGACAAACTAAGAGGAAAAACGGGCCAGATAGAGCAAACATTTAGGAAGAAATAAGAACTAAGGTGATGAAGAACAATGACGAAAGAAGATATATAAGATGAGAAGTTTAAAGGGATTAATAGAGAAGGCAAATTAAGAGGAAGTAGAGGCGAGATAGAGCAAATATTTAGGAAGAATTAGGAAATAGTATCATGATAGTGAGAGTGCAAATGAAGAAAAAAAAAAGGAATGAAATAGAGAAAACGTTAACAGGAATAACTTAAAAGTGATCTAATTTACAAGTGGGAATCACAAAAGTCACTTCAAGTTAAATTACTCACAAGTAAAAATAAAGTGGAAGCAAAAATAAAGAGTGTCGTAGTCAATTACGGAACACTCTTGATGGTCCCCTGTATTAGTGGACGAAACGTCGGCCTTTCAAAATCTAAAGCTTTATTTTTTCCTAACACATACTTAAATCGATATATTATAAAAATAGTGAAGGATATTGCTTCTCTCAATGCAGAGATATTCCATATCAAGTCAACTAAGGTTTGAACTTTCACAACACGAATTGTAATGAAATTCATGAATAAGTACAGTACAATATAGAGATACGAAGGAATACAAATTCAGGAGCTTGAAATAGCAATAGCTTTGAAGTTATAATTAATCAAGGTATCAACATTTTCACCTCTCAAACGAGGAATTTTTAGTTTAAATCATTCCAATAAAATCTGTGTTGTGATGGTTCAAACATTGATTGATTACATATGGAACGAACCTTCAACAAGCCAGTTCTTCATGATTATATAGCAGCTATTTAGTCTCAGCTTCATCTTAATTCAAGGAAGCTCTAAATGTTTTCAGCCACCTCTGTAATTCATAACCACGTCATGTGTAGGATCGTTTTCGTCAATGTGGTCTCAAAATATGGAGCGATGTGATGGCGCAGAATGAGACATCAATCCGTCGTACAATAAACATAAATAATGGCAAAGTGGATGTTATTTATATAGATTTTGCCCTGCTAGAGGTCTTTGACCGAATAAATAAACCGAGCTTTAAAATGAGATCCTTGGGAATCCACTTCGTTACATGGTAGAATTGCAGCGCGAAAATACTCCAGCAATTTGTAATTTCTACAATGCAAAGTTCTTGCAGTCTGAGATAGCGCAAGATTAATAATGTTCCGGGATGTTGTGTGGAATTATGAGACGTTTCGAAAGCTGCAGATCGACACAGCTTTACAGTTTAAATACAAGAGCACAATCAAGTAAATAAGAAGGATTATATCGTTGTTATTGAACGTTGGATCCTCCAGGGACATATCCACAATATTTACGTTCTTCGCATTTTTTACCAACAGAACAGAATAATACTATAAATATTTGTAGAGTAATCCATATTCTCCTTCTGCTTTCTCACACTGTGGGTAAACACCAAAGGAGGGGGTAATTAGGTAAAAAACAGATGCAATTAAGTCAGAGAAGCAACTGGATAAAAATCCTTTGTCTTAATTCCTGGGACATAAAATGTCTAGGGACCCTCCCTACCTCATTCTTGCTTTGCTTCTCTGTAGTACTATTTTGCTTGACGGTGGTCCGTTTTACGGGGCGCTCTGAAAGCTCCCCTTGGAGATTTTCCTTTGCGATTATTTCATTGATTATTTACGGCGTACAAGATAATGTGTTTTTAAATGTTTGTGTAAGGTAAAAATTCTAAACATTTAAAAAGCTGTTACAATTATAAATTAGTTCTTGGTTCGAATCCCACCTCGGGCTAGCTTCAATGTTCCTTGACCACAGAGTTGTAAATCCATAAACTATATTAATTTGTGTCTGTAATATAAAGGGATTTCTTAACGCTAATGTAATTTACCATGTGGGTTAACGAGACAGGGCCGGCTCAAGAAAAATCCAAACCCATCTACTACAATGTAAATAACTTTTTTAATTAAAATTGCAAAATTGGTAAAGTAAATTAGTGGTATTGGATTAAAAGACGCAGGAACGGGAGATCCACCGAGATATAATCCAAATTTAATGTAAACAAAAGATTTGAGGGCTGTATCAGCGGGGCTCCTCATTAAACGGCAGCAGAACGAAATAAAACGAATTACACTCCGCGTGTACAATAAAGGGTTCAAACTAATTATAAAACATTCCGCGTTTAATTAAAAATAGCTCCACTAAGAAAACACTAATGTTTTTTGCCAATTAAGCCGGCACTTATTATTCCACCGCGTTGCCGCACCGCAGCTGAGCTTGAGCACATCTCGAGATCGGTTTTATAGAATAATGGAGCCCGCACCTGTTCTTCAAGCCTATTCGAAATTAGGAGCGATTGCTCGCATTCATAACAGCGAAATGAAAATCTATACCGTGGAAGAAAAATCGCATTCATTAAAAATATACCAATTACCAGTTTACCAGTATTAAAGCGAATTCAATTGCCTTATAGCATATCAATTTATTTCTAGGGAAATTCTAGATCCTGCCTTGATCTCCCTTCTATATATTCACTGCCAGTGATGTAGCCCGAAAAAAAAGCCGCTGGTAAGTTCAGCATTGTCTCTACATAAAACTGCCTTAAACAAAACGTTAGGATTGTCTAGAAGTCTTCTTTTACGCGTTCAGGACGATAAAGGATCAAGGGCTAATACCACTAAGCTAACGATTCTGTTTTTCGAAACCTCTTCTAGAAAAGTTATTATATACTCTACAGATCAGACATTTAAAAGAATAGACCAGTGAAGATACAACAAGAAATAGAACACTGACGTTAAAATATAACAAGAAAGCGACGATATTAATGAGAAGTGAAATGAAGAAAGATATAAAAGAAAATCAAAGTAATACCAGAAAAAGTAGAAACTATAAACGCAGATTGGTTCAGCAAAATGCAAGAAAAGTTAATGAAGGCGAAGATGGCAAAATTAAGAATGAAGGAGCAGACATTAAACTCAGTGTTAAGGATATGTAGAAATATAGTGAAAATACGAAGTAAAGTGGAGGATGTGTAAGAGTAAAATTGAAGATGCAAAGGAGTATGAAAGATGAGGGAAAGATAGGTCTATAAGAATTGAAAACATGATAGACAAGGAGCAGAAAAAACATGAGAACATATAAATATAAAACGCTGGTAGAGAGGATAGAGAAATGAAAGAGGAAACAAGAGACATAGAAGAGATCTGAGAAAAAGATGTTCAGAAGAGTGTGATCTAAGATTTTGAGGAGAATACGATCTAAAGAAAGAGCCCATAAAAATAAAACGCTCGTATACGAAGTAAATGAAAGACGAAACAAGAGATATCGAAGAGATCTGCGAAAAAGATGTTAAGGAGAGTGAGATTTAAGATTCTGAGGAGAATGAGAGAAAGGAAGAGCCCATAAAAATAAAATAGCAATAGGATAGCAAGACCTAAGGGAAGACTGTATAAAAATAAAAATCTGGTATAACAGATAGAGAAATGAAAGAAGAAACAAGAGACAAGGAGGAAATCTGAGAAAAAGATGTTCACGAGAGTGAGATCTAAGATTTTGAGGAGAATGAGATCTAAAGAAAGATCCCCTAAAAATTAAACTCTCATATAATAAGTGGTAGAGAAATGATGGAGGAAACAAGAGACATGGAAGAGATCTGGGAAAAAGATGTTGAGGAGAGTGAGACCTAAGGGAAGACTATATAGAAATAAAAATCTGGTATAAGAGATAGAGAAATGAAAGAGGAAACAAGAGATATGGAAGAGATTTGAGAAAAAGAGGTACAGGAGATCTAAGATTTTGAGGAGAATGATACATAAGGGAAGACATTATAATAATAAAATGATAGTATGAGGGAGAGAGAGAAATGAAAAGGGGAAAACGAGGCGTGTAGGAGATCTGAGAAATTGATGTTGAGGAGACTGGGATCTAAGATGTTGAGGAAAGTGAGATCTAAGAGGTCGAGGTCTAAGATGTTGGGTAGAGTGTGGGTTAAGGAATACGCTTGGAGTAACGTTATTGCAGATAGAAAAACACGAGCGTATTAAGAAGAAATGTAACCATATATATGCAAAAGAAACAGCAAAACAACCAGAAGACATAGCTATTAGAAAAAAGAATGGACAAAAGATGAAATAGTTAATATAAAAAGTTAAGTAAGTAAAGTGAAAAGAAGGGGCTTCAAAGCTTGAGAGGGAAGAAACTGAGATGGAAAATTAAAAGTAAGCAGTCAAATAACAGAGTAGAAGAAGGGAGATGTTCAAACGTGAGAAACACATATAGAAACATTAAAAAGAATATTTTAAACTAAAAAGTAGTAACAGGTCTTCTGCAAGTTGTATACGAATATACATTCTCCAAAATGTTTGTTTAAAAGAAGGGTTGCGCGGCGATCTGGAGAAAATGAACAACTTGAAGAAGTTAAGAAAGAGGATGACAATGAAAGGAGGAAAGAAAAAGAGTAGGTAACAGTTAAACTGAGGTAGGGTTAGAAATGGCTATTTGAAAGTCGGAGAGAGTGGGATAAGAGAAGTGCAAGAATATATGTATGGGAGAAGAGGCCAAATTGAATGTATGAATCATTTTAGTCTCTAAGAAACAACGTGCCAGATAGGACAGAAAGGCAGAGCTAAGAAGTAATACGGTAAAAGGCAAATAAAAGGGAAATGGAGAAGTTAACAGCTTCAGAAACACAAAATTTAACAATTAAACAAAAATTTAAAAACTTCCTTTTTAGTATTATAATATAAACAGTAAAGAAATATTAATTACGCCGGTACGAAGGAGAAGATGAGGATGCAATGTGTAACAAAACAGAAAAGGTAAAGAGAAGAAAACACGAAAATAATATAAGGCAGTCACTACAAGGACATGAAATATGATGCCAAGGAAAATCAGATAATAGAATAGAAAATATCACCAAAATGAAAGATAGCAGCGAAGAAAGAGGGAGACGGTGTTTTATATAAATGTAACAATTAAGGAGAAAATAGTAATTCGGATAGAATAGCAAAGGTGCAAAAAGACGAAAGAAAAGACATAACCAAAGAGTAGTTGAGAGACAAAAACAAGAGACAAGAGACTACTCAGAAACGATAGGAGATATTACGGAAGAACAGATAATTGCGCAGGCAAATACCAACGAGGTTAACAATACCGGAGTAGGGTTTAAGAGGGAGAAAGAGGTAAAACTCAGGTGAAAAAGAAAGAGTGAAAGCAGCGCAATGGAAAAACAATAGTCAGAAAAAAATTGAAAGGCTTTAACAGAGAGAAAATGAAAGATAAAAAAATAAGATACAAAAGTAGAAAAAGGAAAGTGGTGGGGATATGAAGGAAAAGCAGATAACAAAGAAGACAAATACCGGAGCTTAACGAGGCGAGGGTACAGAAAAGGAGGAAGAAGGTGGTAAAAGTATAATTAGGGTGGCAAGATAAGAATAACATGAAGAATAATAGTAGGGAAATAAATGGATATTAAAGAAGATTTAATAATTACGTATATAAATAACACTGCAGTAAACGAGGTGATGGTAGGAGAAGGAAAAGGCTGCGGAAAAGGTAACAGCGTACAAACTAAAATAACAGAACTGAGAGAGAAACGGAAGGAGTGGGTTAAGTAAAATTTAAGGAAAACGAGCTAATTCAAAAGGGGAATAGGACAAGAGGAATGTATGCAACAACTTGAAAAGGATGAATTCAAACATAATCGAGAGAGATGAGTAGCAGAGGAAGGGAAGGGGTGTAAGATTTATAAAGCGAGAATTATTGCTTGTAACACCTAGAGGTTGAAGTAAGAGGGAATGGGGGGGGGGGCAAGACGTAAGATGGCGAAAAATAGACAGGGGATTCAGGAATATGAACTTGGAAAAACAATGGGTAAAATGTAAAATCGAAAAAGAGAGACATAAGAAATGAAAAATGTAAGAAAGACAAGACAGCTAAGTAGGAGAGGAAGGGATTGTGTGTGCGATTCACACAGCGAAAATAATTCAAGCGAAACCTAAAGAGGTTTACGGACTGAAGGTAAGATAATAAAAGGTGAAAAAAAGAAGGGGGAACCAGGGACGTATATTTCGGAAGAAAAATGGAAAGAAAGAGATAGCGATAAGAAAGGAAAGGAAGGGAAAGGGTGTACAATTTGCAAGTCAAAATGGATTGTAGTGAATTTTAAAGAGAATGAAGGAATGGAACGTGGGGGGGGGATTAAATGGTGAGATAGTGAAAGACAAGAAGAGGAGCTTAAGAACGTATACTCTGTAAAATATGGGAAAAATTTATATTAAAAATACTTTTAATTTTATTACTCCGATAAAATTAGGTAGCTTTTTTAATTGTGTTACTGCCGCTCAGTAGAGTGACTATTAGTGCTACAAAATACAAGTGCGAAGCAAGTGCTATATGGGGTGTGAAATTCGAACAAGGGATGAAGTATAAAGGCAGAGAGGACGAAGTACGGCCAATCTATCCTAATTTAAATAAAATCCCCAGACTGTGGTGTTCTTTACGATCCACTTTATATCAATTACAACGTCGACACGTCGGTATACATGCATCTCCTCGCGTAACCCTCGTTTTATATTGTGTTATCCCTCTCCCCGTGCCCGAGAAGGGAAAAACTAAACACGTTCAAATTTGCGAGGTGCCAGCTTACTTAACTTTACTCGCATTTCCACGAACTCACTCACTCAAAATAATTAATCATTAAATTTTAAAACCTGTTTTTTTTTAATTACTCAGACGATGCCATTTTGTTTATCGATAAGAAGCGTGGCCAGGGGCGTATGGAATTATTTCTTTTCATAATTTTGTTTTGTTCCCAATTTCATTTGGTTTAAAAATGCGTCCACAAAAGCAACGCAACCACACATTAACGAAACGTACTCAGATTCTTTCAGAAGAAGGAAAATTTTATACCTTACCGATTTACTTAGTCAAATTGTATTTTTTCCTTGTTGTGGAACTCACCTGTAACAAAAACAACGGCGTTAATAAATTTAATAATAGGATATACCCAAACTTAAATTGCTATATTTAGGGAAAGTGAATCAATAGATCCAAGTCATTGCTACTTATGACGTCATCGTACAGTAATCATTATGTTCAAATTTACTAAATCGCGTTTTGGATGCTCTGTTAATGCCTTTTCTACAGTTGCTTTATTCTCAAAACGTCTGCCCATTTCTAATCGTAAGTGTAGTAAAGTATCGAGCTATGAGTAGGGCTGGGTAAGGTATCGATACTTACTTAAGGTAGCTACTTTGGCTGGTATTAGTTTCTGTTACCAGTATTTAAAAGTATACAACAAATTATTGTTGGTGATAAAAGCATCAAATTGCTACTGAAATACGAATAGTACTTTCCACGATTTAGTATTTTCAATGCTTTGATATTTTCGATACTGTGATACCTTCGATATTTCGATACTTTCGATGCTATGATACTATCAAATTTAGTTAAATCGCGTATTATGGCGTGCATATACCATTTTTGCAGCTTTAATCTCAAAGACGGTTGGACATTTTTAATGGTTCGATGGGAGTACAGTAAAGAATCGAGCTATGAGTAGGACTAAAACACAAGGTATCGATAGTTACTTAAACTAGCGATACTGCTATTGGTATCACGTGTTAACTACCAGTATTTAAAAGAATTGAAAATATCAAAGTACCAAAAGCATCGCACACATTGTATTGTACAATTATCGAAATTATTGTAGGTTATAAAGGCATCAAAGTTACTACAAAAATACTAATAATACTTTCCACGATTCTACATTTTCCATGTCTGTTATTTTTGATATTTTGATACTTTCGATAACATCTTGATACTTTAAAAGGCGTTAAAATTTTGCTAAATTTTGTTTTATGTTGTGTATCTGCGTTTATGCGGTTGTTTTATTGTCAAAACCAGAGCCACAGCATTGATATTTACTTAAAGTATCGATATTTTAATTGGTGTCACGTGCTTTATTATCAGTATTTAAAATTATCGACAGTACAGTAGTATCGAAGTATCAAACATATTATATTGCCACAGCATTGATATTTACTTAAAGTATCGATACGTTAATTAGTATCACGTGCTTTATTGTCAGTATTTAAAAGTATCCAAAGTATAGGTGTCGAAGTATCAAACATATTATGTTACAGCAGTATCAAAATTATTGAAGATCATAAAGACATTGCAGTTGCTACAATACTAATAATACTTTCCACGATACTATGTTTTTGATGATTGATAATTTCGATACCTTGATATTTTCGCTGCTTTGACATTTTCAAATACGTTTAAATTTAGTTAAATAGTTTGATTCTTAAAATTGGTTGCACATTTCTGGCAGTTCTAAGTGCATTAAAGTATCGATATATTATATATGAGTAGGGCTAAACAAGGTATCGATAGTTACTTAAAGTACAGCTACTTTGGCTGGTATCAGGTGTTAATTACTAATATTTAAAAGACTTCAAAATATCGAAGTATCTAACACATTGTATTATAGAAGTATCGAAATTATTGTAGCTCATAAAGACATTAAAGTTACAACCGAAATACTAATAATACTTTCTACGATCCTATATTTTCTATACCTCCATATTCTTTGTGTTATATATTTTCGATACTTTGATGATATCCATGCGTTGATATTTTCAAATACTTTCGAATTAAATTTAAATCGCGTTTTACGCTGTATAACTGCCATATTTGCAGTTTTATTCTTAAAACCGGTTGCATATTTCTAGCGGATCTAAGTGTAGTAAAGTATCGAGCACTGAGTAGGCCCGACAAAGTATAGACATTTACTTAAGGTTCGATAGTTTAGCTGGTATCACATGTTCATTACCAGTATTAAAACGAATCGAAAGTATCGTAGTATCAGAAGTATCGAACACATTGAAAATTAATATAGGTCATAAAAGGGTCAAAGTAAAATACTAGTAATACTTTCAACAATTCGATATTTTCGATGCATTGATACTTTCAAATACATTCAAATTTAGTTAACTCGCATTTTATATTGTGTATATGCCACTTTCTGCAGTTTTTTTAGTGGTATCGAAAGTATCGTAGTATCAGAAGTATCGAATACACTGAATTATGGATGTATTAAAATTACTGTGGTCATGAAAGCGTCAAAGTAATTACTGAAATACTAGTAATACTTTCAACAGTTCGATATTTTCGATGCTTTGATACTTTCAAATACGTTCAAATCTATATAAATTGCGTTTTATGCCGTTTACACGCCATTTTTGCAGTTTTTTTGTAGTACTCAGTGCAGCATGAGCAGAACTGGGCAAGGTATCTACACTTATTTAACGTATTGATACTTTGGCTGGTACCACATGTTAATTACCGGTATTTAAAAGTATTAAAAGTATCGACATATCAAAAGCATCAGAGCATCAAACACATTGTATTACAGAAGTATCGAAATTATTGTAGCTCATCAAGACATTGTTACTACAAAAATACTAATAACACTATCCATGATTCGATATTTTCGCTTCTTTCCATATCTCGATGTTTTCGATCTTTTATATTTTCGATACCTCGATATTTACGACGTTTTATATTTTCGATACTTTGATACTATCCCTGCTTTCATATATTCAAATACGTTCGAACGAGGTTAAATAGCGTTTCAAGTAAATTTGCGTTTCATGCTGCCATTTCTGCAGTTGTTTTATTCTTAAAACTGGTAGCATAGCATGGCAAAGTATCGACATTTACTCAAAGTGCGATAGGTTAGCTGGTATCAGATGTTCATTACCGGTATTTAAATGAATCGAAAGTACCGTAGTATCAGAAGTATCGAATAAATTGAATCATGAAAGTATTAAAATGACTGGGGGTCATAAAGGCGTCAAAGTAATTACTAAAATACTAATAATACTTTCAACAATACCATATTTTCGATGCTTTGATATTTTCGATAGTATCAAAATTATTCGAGGTCATTAAGGCATTACAGTTCCTACGAAAATACTAATATGCTTCAAGTTTTACTGGTTTAAGTGCAGCATGAATACACCTGGGTAAGGTATCAATACTTTTTAATGTATTGATATTTTGGCTGGTATCACGTGTTTATTTATAAGTATTTCTTCTTCTTCTATATATGGACTAACGTCCTGTTAAGTACCAGTATTTAAAAATATAAAAGTATCAAAGTGTCGAACATAATGTATTATAAGTATCGAAATTCTTGTAGGTCATAAAGGCATTAAAGTATTAATAATATCTTCAAGGATTCGATATTTTCGATTCTTTGATACTTTCAGATATGTTTAAATGTAGTTAAATCGCGTTTTATGCTGCAAAAGTTTATTGAAAACGACGTCACAACTGTTTTTGGCGTGCATTGGCTTATTTGCTGTTCGAAGTTAATATTACCAATGGCAAGAAAAATAAAGGACAGTTTATTTAAAATGTTTTTTTCTTTTACGTAACTGTAATAGCATGGAATTAATACATTTTTATGTTAACTGCTGAGAGCTTCAGCTTTCATAACTTTAATATCCGAGCTTATAACGGCTCGCTGGTAATACTCAAATTAGTTCCTCTTAAATAAATTACAAATGCTCTTTCTGCGACGTTTAAAAATCCTCCTTATTTCTTAGTTAGCTGTATATCACCGTGCTTAAATAATCTTTTGTACATTTTCCCTTGTTCGTCTTTATTAAATTCCAGAATATTTATTAAAATTAAGTAGGGCTTTTACGTTCAAATTATTTTTTTAATAATGTAGTCTCCTTAGCCATATTAAAAATTATGAAAAAATACTTGCAGGGCCGCCAACGTATGTTGTACAGTCGAAGGCGCTTAATTTCCCGACATTTAATTCCGTACGCGCTTCACCTCTTGGTTATTAACGTCGGCGCTTTCGCCCGGTATTAATTATTAAATGGAAAACGTAACGAGCGTCCTCAAAAATCGGGCATCAGTAAAAATAATGAAGCAAGGGTGATACAACAAAAAGCATTACAAACAACACAATAAGAGGCGGCGGCACGAAAGGGCGACTCGAAAAGGATAATGTCACACTAAGACCAACTTGAAGCCGCAGGATTTACAAAGTTAATTTGTTTTTCAATTTTCTTTCTGTACAGAATGAGAAACCGAGCCAAGAATAATAATAAAATGGGCAGAACGAGGATTTCATCAGCAACTTTTACTACGCCTCAGATCATGCCCATTGCTAAAAAAATAAAATGCATACGTACGGTCGTATTTTTGAAAGTTTTATTAGGTACCTACAATTTAAAATGTAGTTAATCTCGTTTCGGTGCTCAGAAGGAGTATCATCTTCATCCAATGCAGATAGAAATACTTTGATTATTTTAATGTAGATTATAATAATAGCGCTAATGCGGCTGAGACGTTTGTGGACTAGAAATACTCGTGTTAAGACTTCTATGCTAAGGTCTGGGGTTCAATTCCCATTATCGGAACGTCGAATTTTGAATATTGAAGGCTCCTTAAGTGAAGATACGTATTTTAATGTTATTCCTTGCCAATGTTCTGAATAAAATATCAATGATTATGTTAATGAAATTATGAGAATGAGAATTTTCTTCCAAAGATGTTCGCTTCCGTAGTCTGTTAAAGATACCGCTTGAAATCATGTTATAGCAACAATAATATCATTTTCAAGCTATTTACACCGATACATAAGTATTGACCATTTTCGTATTCTACGATTTCATATTGTTACCATTAAGCCTTTTATACACACAGGCAGCCAGCCGAATGAAATCAGTACCTTTCCTGAAAATAACTGCTTGTATAAATATGATTTTATTTTATTATAAATACCACACAGAGAGGCTGGAGTAGCCCACAGGTGCAGCTAGTTGTAAATTACACATTGTTCACTGTTATTTCTTATTGTGGTTTACCGTAACGGAAAAAACTAGTAGACAATTGTAAAAATAATTTTGTATATAATTACTTTGGATTACACATATTTCCATCTTTCTGTATCGCCAACCTGCTCTCTCGACCAATAACTTTGGATTTGCTTAGGTCAGCCACCATAAAACTGTAGATAAAGTTAACACAAGCAGCCTTACAATATTGTGTTCATTTAAAAATCACCAGAAGAAAGAAAAATGCAAATATTAGCGTTTTAAACACACAGACAGGCAACCGAATGAAATCAGTTGCACCCCTCCCGAAAATAAATGCTAATATTAATTTTATTTTTTGGAAGGAGCTACTCAACAGAGCGGCTGGAGTAACCCACAGGTGTAGTTAGTTGTAAATTATTGCCAAACATTTTTCAGTAATATTTCTTCTTGTGGTCTACTGTAATCGAAAACATTTGAACACTATTGTTAACAAATTTTGCATATAATGGGAAGTAATCATGAAATGTAAAATTGAGGAACTAATCGCGTATATATCGTGGATGAATTTAGCAATTATTCAGCTTTACTTTACTTTACAATATTTCCATATTTCTGTATAGCCAACCTGCTCTCCCGACCAATAACTTGGGATTTCGTTATGTTAGCCACCATAAAACTCCATATAAAGTCAACATAAGAAGATTAACTATCTTGTGTTCATTTAGAAATCACCAGTACGAAAAAATGCTGTGTTTAGAGCTTTAAACACAGACAGGCAACTGAATGAAATCAATTATACCCCTTCTGGATAATAAATGCTAATATTAATATTAATTTTTAGAAGGAGTTACTCAACAGAGCCGCTGGAGTAGCCCACGGGTGTAGCTACTTGTAAATTATTGTCAAACATTTTTAGGTGTTATTTCTTATTGTGGTTTACAGTAATCGAAAAAATTAGAAGATTGTTGTTAACAAAGAAATTTGTATATAATTGGAATTAATCATGAAATGAAAAATAAAAAAACGAATCGAGGATATGCCCATATTGAATTTAGCAATTTTCAGCTTTACTTTGGATTACACAATATTTCCATCTTTCTGCATCGCTAACCTGCTCTCTCGACCAATAACTTTGGATTTCGTTACGCTAGCCACCATAAAACTGTATATAAAGTCACAAACTTCACAGTGCGCATGTAACGTCTAACCGTGTCCGTGGACGGCATGTAGATGTAGTGGAAAACATTCTTGAAATTCCTCAGATACGAGTGACTCGCACACTACACGAACAAGGTTTACATCCATACCACATACAGTGTGTACAGAACCTACCACCGAGAGACTATATGCAATTTTGTCGGTGGATAAATGCTAATCACAACTTGGTTCCACGTATACTTTTATCTATGTAGCTACACGTATCCGTGCCAGGGTCAGCAATACCTGTAACTATCACCGACAGTCTGATCAAAATCTACATAGTCGGAGCAAAATTTCATCGTCGTCGTTTTTCAGTTAACGTGTGGATGTGGTGATATCGTCAGTCATCACTTAATTAGTCTTTTCATTTTTGAGAAAAATCTAACATGGAAACAGTACTTGGAATCATTGCGAAATAATTTACAGGGACTTTTAGAAGACGTTTCGTTAAACATTAGAAATGCTATGTACTATCAGCAAGATGGGGCTCCTCCACTTTTTACCGTCCGCTCACGCAGTATTGGAATTGAACTTTTTTAGGACGCGGGGTCGGTTGAGGTGGCGCAATTAGTTGGCCGCCAAGGTGTCCTGACCTCACACCATTAGACTTTTGTCTCACTATATATATTATTATATATATTTCGTGGGGCTGACAAGGTTGTTTCATTTATTTTTAATTAGACTTTTGTTTGTGTGGCTGGATGAAATGTCAGGCGTATAAAACAAAAGTGGACAATCGAGATGTACCAATTCGTTCTATTGCAAATACTGCTGCTTGCATCACGGTGAACTCGAGAGAGCAATAAGTGCTGTTCGCAAATGAACCAGAAAATATCTAGAGGTTATTGTAGTCAATTTCATCAGAGAGGTGAAAAGAAGTCGAAATTAGTGTGGTCATTTTTTTAAATAGACTATTAAAGAAGTTATGGCCTGTTTTGGTTAAATACTGAAGCAGCCGAAACAATAAATGATATTAAATGGTATTTGGTACAAACTGTCTACGTTACTATGGAAATGACATTATTTACTTTTGTGATGGAAACTCAGTAGTAGCTGCTCGAGAATATGGGTTGAGATTTCCAAATCGGCGACTACCAGGCCGACGAGTACGTGAACACGGAACTTTCCCGAAACCATCGACTGAGCGTCAAATACAGCAAGTACTAGACAATGAGGACAACATACTGCGAGAAATTGATAATAAACCCAGCACCTCTGTTCATCGTGTATCTGCACAAGTTAATATACCGCGAATGCGAGTTTGGAGAACATTAAAACGTCATGGTTGGTATCCAATTCATATCCAACATGTTCAGCCCTCTTATCTACAGATTCAAATAGTGATAGCGCAGGATGAGGAAGATCCCGGGATAATGTTAAGAAGGCTAAAAGAAGAATATACTAAGGCGGGCATGGAAATAAATTTTGAGAAGACAGAATATCTAGCAGTTACAGAGGAAGATATTAAAGATTTAGAAATTGATGAAGACCTGAAAATCACAGGAACGAATAAATTTAAATATTTAGGATTCATTATACCAAAAAAAAGGAACAACGGAAGAAGAAATAAACAATAGACTGGGACAAATAAGATTTTGTATTAAACAACTACATCAGATTGTATGGAATACACATATTACAAAAAATATAAAACAAAAGATGTATAATGCGATAGTGCGAAGTATAATGACCTACGGTGCTGAGAACTGGGTGACAAACAAGAAAAACAGAAACAAAATAACGTCGACAGAAATGGAATACTGGCGAAGATGCTGTTTGGTCACAAGGAAACATAGAAGCAAGAATGAAGAAATTAAAAGAAGAGTGGGAATCGATAAAGATACTTACACCTACATAGAAGAACAAAGGTTAATATGGTACGGACATGTTAAAAGAGCAGACGAAAATCGATGGATAAAGAAGATGACAGACTTAAGCCCTATAGGAAAAAGAAAGAGAGGGAGACCCGAAGATCGTTTAGGGACGAAGTGGATGAAGCAATGGAGAGAAGAACATTGGAAAAAGGAGAATGGGAAAACAAAGATACACGGAGAAAATGGTTGAGAGAGGGAAGACAGAGCTGTAAAAAACCCTTAAAAAAAACAGCCATTTTTGGGATTTGGAGAATCCACACGAAATCAGTGTCAAATTATCAACATAGGTTTTCAGTGAATATTTGTGTGGAATTATTAATAACATGCTCATTGGTCCATTCGTTTTGGGAACCATTTAACCGCCGACAGATATTTAAATTTTCTAGATCATTTGGGAGGATTCTTAGATGATGTCTCTCTGGCGATTGAACATGGTATGTGGTACCAGCATGATGGTGCCCCTGCGCGCTTTGCGTTACATATAAGACAATTTTTGAATCAAAGGTTTGAAGGACGTGTAATTGGCAGAGGAGAACAGCGCCCTGACTCCCAAGATCTCCGTACTTAAATTGTTTAAATTATTATTTGTGAGGTCATATGAAAGATATGGTATACCAAACACACATCTTAGGAGACGCATTTTTGTGGCAGCAGAACTAATTCGGAATAGCAATGATATGTTACGTAGGACAACCAGATCTCTCTCAGAACAGCCAGAATGTGTCTTGAAAGCAACGGCGGCCATTTTGAACAATCTTTAATTTAAACTAAAATAAAAATAAATATTGGCTTTTCTGAAATTGTAATTATTTAATAAATAATAATTTAACACTCTGTATTTCGAAAACGCTTTACTTTAGGGCATAACTTTATTATAATTTTTAACTATATTTGATCTAAAGATTACGTACACGAAGTAGTGACCTCACGTCGTGGGATACCCTGTATATTATTTACTTGTTAATATTATTATTTTAAAAATAGAAAGGAGACAGCGTTGGTAGAACAATATTTATGTACCGTTAGGATTTTAATTTTGAGGAACAGTAACGCAAAGTAAATACGACAAATCCTCGAAGTTGTTTTTCCAGAATTTTTGATCTTGAACGTATATAGAACGCGAGTGCAGCTGTAGAGGTCGGAGTGAAACAAGAGCTGCATGAGGGTGAATCTCAATAACACATCCTTTCTGTTATACCACACAGTAAAAATAATCCGGTAGAGTATGAAATAAAACCAATAACCACGAGGAATGCTTTCAAACCGGCGTGGAAACCAAGTCAAACCTCTCGACAGAAAGGAGGAAGCAAAAAATAAACGTTATCAAGAGCAATATTATACGAAAAGAACTGCTCAGAATTCCTTTCATGTCCAGAAGAGAATCGATGAGGAGAAAAACCCATCTGTTTCCGCAAACCAGTGTTGCCAACCGGTGTAGTTTTTCACAGAGCTATCATACGTCATGATTGGCGGCGGCGGCGGCGGTGGCGTTCGCTACCCTTAAAGATTATAGGTTTTGGAGATGGGGCATGGAGAGAAGAGCGAGTTTAAGAAGGCGAGCCCCACGCCCCGTAATAATACCGAGTTTGAAGCTCTTCTTTATAAATTGTTACTTGTCTATTCTTTATCTTTTTTAACGCTTTTCGCACGGAAACACCCGAGAATTATGGCTCCAGCTCAAAATTTCACACAATATCACGAAAAATGTGCTGCGCCTTAAAATCGAGGATTTTATAATTAAACTAAATAAATAACAGATTCGAACACACAGGAGAGTTTCAGTACTGAACATCTTTTCCCTTTCTTATCCACCTTTTTCTGCTTTAACACGGTGTTACTATAATCCGAAAATTATTCGTAAACTGCGCGCTTACTCTGTAAACTGACTTTAAATAAGTTTCCTCATTCGTATGTTATTGTTAAAGTTTAAAGTTCAGTCTAATAGTTGAACATCAAAACTTGCCATATTTTCCATCCAGAATTAAGTGTTAAAGGAAGAGCCAGTGTTTGCAGTTCCCGTGGAAGTGCACACATACTCTCAACTTTAAACGTAAACTTGAATTAAGTAAATTAATTGCGCACTGGAGAGCTACTTTCGCCAAGGAAAAGGCAGGAGTGCATTCTTGTTTGAAGAACTCTTTCGAAATGTTGGCTCTAAGCGCTTTGAAAAATATCATAATCGACTGACTATCGCAGGAAGAACGGGCAAAGGCTTTTATTTCCCACACAAACATTTGTGAAAATTTTCAACCGACAAGTACTCCTCGAAAAGTGTAATCCATTTGCAGATTACTTATTTAATTGATCAGTTTCTATATATAGTACAAAAATGTAAAGGTTTACTTCATGTTTAATATATCAGATAATATGTATTATAGATTATTACCTATCTTCGCCCCATGAAGGAGTTTGGTCTGCAAGGCGGAAAGCCAGAGCGCATTCCCCACATTCGGTTCTAGCGTGCCAAATTCATGACATGTGGTTATGTGGTGGGAATCACGCATTAGACAACCGCATTATTACCCATTGGTCAGGTACACCATTATTTAAACTGGGTAGGCCGGTCACCAAGTTGGGGATTTTAATTTAATTTAAAGCCCAGTGGCGCCTATATTAGGATAACAAAATATAGTACGGTTCAAGTTCGTAAAGAAGGTAGAAAGGAATAATAAACCGAGAAGAAATACAAAGAAAGTTCAAAAAACATAAGTTTCTCTTGTTTTTGTCCTTAAACACCCCTTAGCCACCTCACCCACTACCATGTACGATTTATTCCTTTCTGTAATGTCTTGTCTCGCCTGTTTCTTCTATTTCAATTCTCTCTCCTTTCTAATTTACAATTTTCTTCCTTCCCACCTACATTGTTTCCGCTTGCTTCTACTACGATTTTCGCTAGCCCATTTGCTTTTCTTGGCCTCTTGATTTCTGCATTCTCTTCCTAAGAGATATTTCGTACAAAAATAATCTAAATCTAAATTTACACTCATCTCAATCATTCTTACGTAGTTGACTTTCTTCTTCTTTCTAAATTTATTATTTCCCACGTGTTCTCGTTTCGTCCTGCATAATAATTTACAGTGCCTTCAAACCTTTTCTTCCAAGTTTTAACAACGAACTATTAATTGTGGTTTAAGATCACACGAGAGAGACAAATAATAAAGAATTAATAAGACAGAGAAAATAGAAAAACAAAATAGTTACCATACAACTGTTTTTCTTATTTCCCCCTTTCCTTAAACTTGTACTCCTATTTCTGTTTTATGGAAATACACTTAAGTTGGTCGTCTCCCAATTCTTGTTTTAACTTCATCACAATCTTCTTCTCATCTCTTCTCTTCCGTCCCTGTATTTCCCTCAAAACATTTTATGACTTTACTCTCAATTCTTCCTATGTATAGTTTTTTCTTTCCACCTCAATCATTCTACCTAAGTATATTATTGGGATCCTTATTTTCGATATATCTTCTATTACATTCTCTTATTAAATGTTTTATCTCCCACCATCTCCTCTTCCTAAATAGAAAATTAAATTGCAGGAGCATAAAATATATATTATCACAAGTACGTTTTAAAACCAAAGGTAGCATATGTAAAAGCATAAAAAGAGAGGAGAGAAGAGAATGTAAGGGGCTAGACGAAGCAATGAATTCTCTTGTTTTCTAACAGCTGGTTTTTCATTCGTTTCTACGTTATATTTCAATTCACCTTTATGTCCGCTTTCCTCATTTCTCTTTCTCTCTACTTCTCTCGCTTATCTCTTCTACTTTCCTCATCTCTCGTTCGCTCTAGTCCCCTCGTTTACGTCTTTTTCCTCTCGCTAAATCTTCTTGTGTATATTTTACATTTTTTCCCTATTTCTTTCTTTCTGTTCATGTGCTATGTTTTTTTTTTGTTTTGCAGTATTTCCATAGCCTTTCTACCATCTGTCAGTTTTCTCTTTCTCACAGACCTATTTCAAATGCATTCAATATTGGAAGGAGCGAGAGAGGTGCAGAGATATGGAGAGGTGGAGAGAGATGCAGAGAGAAGAGAGTTGGAGAGAGAGTTGGAGAGAGAGGGAAAGAGAGGGAGGGAGAAGAGAGAGGGAGAGGGGAGATAGAAGAGAGACGGAGAGGGGAGAGAGAAGAGAGAGGGAGAGGGGAGAGAGAGAGAGGGGGAGAAAGAGAGAGATAGTAGACGTGGGCAGGAATAGAAGAAGAAATAGAGAGGAAGAGAGATACAAATACATGCAAATAAATATGAGCTTAACAGGTGCCTCTTTTGTTTCTTTAACTGCCTTCTCTTTTATCTTCAAATTTCTCGAAGTGCTTCCATTTTTTGCTGTGAATTTTCCTTCCGGTTTTTATAGCAATTGTCTTTATAGTTATTTTTTCTTCCTAGGTATTTTTCTACATCCGCTTATCTCATTTTTGTTGCTATCTTTCCTTTCTTCGTCTTCTTCTCTATCTCTTAATTTCTTTCTTTACTGCTTTTTTTTCGTTGTTTATCCTCTTCTATTCTCTCCTCATTTGTTTTCACTTTCTATCTACTATGAAAATTATTCTTAAGAGATTCTTTTTGCAATTTAATTAGTAGGAGCTAGAAAATTTAAAATGCGTTTTAATGGAATCGCATCTAGTGAGTATTTATGGATACCCTGACAATATATTTTTGCGAATATTGACTGGGTAAATCTAAATAGCAGTTTATTGTGTTCATTAATTTGTTTGATTTAATTAGTTGAGTTAAAATCCAAATGGGTGTTGCTACAAAACTGGTACCCCCTTTTATTCATTTGAGCACGTGGAGCACGTAGCCCATCTGCAGCGAGTACTCCAGTAAGCAATTCCATTTCATTTCGCATGCAAGACGTGTGCCATCCTCTCACCTTTCGAATTTAATTCTTTATCGCAGTACAGAGGAAAACATATTCATCCGCGTTTGTGCATCAAAAACAAACATTTCTCGACAAGCTCAAAGACTCTCTCCGCCCTCATGTCATTTTCGCCCCGAAAACCGATCGCGCAGCGGGGAATTCGGCGGCTCGGGTTCCACGTCTGGATTCCGCGCCGTTTCCTGCGGGGCCGGCTCTAAAAGGACTGCGAGTTCCCGTGGGTAAAGTCTTTTCCCTGATTATTTTGACCATGTCGACCAGCGTTTAGCCCCCAGAGGGCCGAGGCGCATACCGGGATTTGCTTTCGTGTCCAATCTTCTGCACGTCAAGAACATGTATGTGGCTCGGCGAAGGGAAACGGAACGGATCTACCCTCGGTGGAGGCAGCGCGAGGAGCGGAAATAACGCCGCGTAATCCGAGAATAGTAGGCCGAGATTTTTCTACATCGCTTTTACTGCGCTGTAAACTCCTCCGCAGAAATTTAGGAAGACTTTTATATCAATATTATTATGTAAGTTCTATTAGCGGAATAATACGGGATGTTTATGTAGAGAATTGCTTGTTGTTCGATACCGGAAAATTTTATTTTTGCTCGGCTCTGGGCGGTTATGCAAAGGTGGATAAACAGAAATTATTATTAAGCGGTTAGTTTTAGTTTGAAAACAAATTTACTTTGAGGTTGAAAGCAAGAGAATACAGCAATTTGCTGTTTTGATAGCCAACATGTTTACATTCAATTTTCTCCCATTCAGCCGCTTTCCCATAATTACTGCCAGTGCAAGGGTTTAATTATCGGCTAACAAATAATTTATAAAAAAATGACGAATAGCCCTGATAAATTATACCAGAAATACACGGAACCTGTAAACGGTGTAATTAAAATCGTTTCCTTTTATTTCCGAAACCTCAAAAGCGTGTTTGTAAAGACTGCAATCTCCACAGTAAAAAATAAGTAAGGACTGAATAGTTTTACATGTATAAAATATTCCCTCAAAATTTATGCGTTCAGCAAATCTGAGAGTATTTCCTTGCACACCGGATCGAGTTTCATAAATATTAATTGAAGCTCTACATGGCTTCAATGTAATTACAAAAGATTTTGTTTGTTTTGCGCCTTTCTGGGATACTCTGCCGGAAATCCCGCTCTTTACATGAAAACTTCTAAATTCAAGCTTCTCTAATGTTTGCAGCACGTACATATTATTTTCCAAAAAACGCTTTGCAAGAAATAATCATTTTTAGATACAAAATTGGAGAATTTTTAGAATTTACAGACTATAAAGAATATTAGATCGCCCACACCTGACAGTGAACTATTTTAATTTTCGATTCTTTTGGAATTTGTATCGCTTTTACGCAAAGGAAATCAAAAACAGATATTTTTACCGAGTTTTATTATATACCCGTAAAAATATGCGTTGTTGCCAGATTGAAAATATAAGCAAATCCCACTTATTAGTGGTCTTAAATTTGAAATTAACAAAAATACAGCACGTGTGGTGGTGGTAAAGTTGCCAGAGAGCTTGCTTTCTAGGTAAATCGTCGATTATGGCTTGGATTCGATCCCTAGCATTACCACGCAATATATAAAAATCTTGTGCTGCAATCCACCACTAATGATTCCCCAACCCGGTGTAAAGTATATAAACATGAAATTTAAATTTTGGCGCTGCCACCAAATCAATGCCAGACAAAGTTTTTTCTTTTTTACTTAATAAGCTACGTATTTTACTATTTCGCATATCTTTCGTTGCCAGAAATCAAAAGAACAATAAACAAGCACCAACATAAACAAGGTGAACTTAGAGTCAAACACGATATCGTCCTATTATAAGAACAAATTGAAGAAGACGAAGAACACGAACAAGAAAAAAAGATGGAAACATAGTATTCTTAATCTGGTTCTACTGTATACTCCTGAACATACGCATTGTTGTCACGTCGAAAACTTAACTAGCAATCCAAAATATTATTAGTGCTTTTAAAACTTACGTTTGAAATTAACGAAATTATCGATTTCCCAGTGTATATAAATCTTGTGCTGCAACCCGCCGTACACAATTCCCCAACCCGGTGTTGGCAACCACAGGGTCTTAATACATTTATTAATGATTCCTTTTATTCTAATTTTCTTTGCTACCCTCAGACTGGATAACAAGAAGAAATTGATGAATTTAAAGAAATCAATACTTACCAAATCGCAACTAAAATAATTATTCATATTACAGTGTAGAAAACCCATTATATAACAGATTTGTGTTGTCTTAGGATTCTCGGATGTTTGCAGCACGTACATATTATTTTCCAAAAAAAAATGGTAATCGCTTCGCAAGAAATATCATTTTTTAATTAAAAAACTGGCGATGATCTCATACTTACAGACTACGAAAGTTTATTAGTTCGCCCATAGCTGACAGTGAACTATTTTAATGTTCGATTAAAGTATATAATACGTGGGGTGCTGGTGGTAGTTCAGTTGTCAGAGCGGTGGCTTTCTAGGTAAAACGTCGATTATCGCTTGGGTTCGCTTCCCTAGCATTACCACGCAATATATAAAAATCTTGCACTGGAATCCACCACTAAAGATTCCCCAACCCGGTCTAGAGTATGTAAATGTGGAATTCAAAAAGTTGGCCCTGCCACCAAATCAATGCCAGACAAAGTTTTTTTCTTTTTTACTTACTTAACCACCTATGTATTTTCTTGTTTTGTATATCTTCCGTTGACAGAAATCAAAAGAACGATAAATATCGTCCTATAATAAGAAGAACAAATTGAAGAAGATGAAGAAAATGAAGAAGAAGACGAAGAACAAGAGGGGAAAAAAAGATGGAACCATAGTTATCTTAATCTGGTTCTACTATAGACTCGTGAATATACGCATTGTTGCCACATCGAAAACTTAACAAGCAATCCAAAATATTATTAGTTTATTATTTCTCATTAAGTTTTGCAGAAAATAGCGGAAAATAGAATTTCATATAAAACCAAAGCTAAGTTGGATAACTATTTTTCAAAAATTTCTTTTTTTTGTTTTAAAAATTGTTTTTTGTGATTACGTCCAAAAGGCTTGCAACGGTCAGCATACTCACAATTCAATCTTCAGCAACCTTGTCAAAAACAGAAATATATTAAAACTTCAAATTCAACCGGACATGGAAAAACAATTTTTGGATAATTACAAGATTTTGAGAATCGGTAAGTTACAATTATTTACTGTTCTCTAATAAATATCGTAAGTTGTGAAATTAGACTTGAAAAATACTTGACAAAAACAAATTTATACGAAACTGCCAACAGATCACAGCAAAAAAGGCTTTTAAATATTTTATATATAGATTTTGGAAATCATTTATATTAAACCCTCTTAGATCTGACGTCACGCCGAAAAGAAATTTAATAATGTGTAAAAAATAAGTAATAATCACAACTGCCACCATTTTACAGTTGGAAAAATCGCTTTTTTTAAAAGATGAAATAAGAAATAAAAATCACAACTGCCACCATTTTACAGTTGGTAAATAGTTTTTTTAAGATGAAATAATAAATAAAAATCATAACTGCCACCATTTTGCAGCTGGAAAAATCGCTTTTTCTTAAAGATGAAATAAGAAATAAAAATCACAACTGCCACCATTTTACAGTTGGTAAATAGTTTTTTTTAAGCTGAAATAATAAATAAAAATCACAACTACCACCATTTTGCAGCTGGAAAAATCGCTTTTTTTAAAAGATGAAATAAGAAATAAAAATCACAACTGCCACCATTTTACAGTTGTTAAATAGTTTTTTTAAGATGAAATAATAAATAAAAATCACAACTGCCACCATTTTACAGCTGGAAAAGTCGCTTTTTTTTGAAGATGAGATATGAAATAAAAATTACAACTGCCACCATTTTACAGTTGGTAAATAGTTTTCTTAAGATGAAATAAGAAATAAAAATCACAACTACCATCATTTTACAGTTGGAAAAATTGTTTTTTAAGAGGTTTTTTATATTTTACTGTTTCGGAAATGACTATATACAACTCGTTTTGTTCACTCCTAAAGTATCCTCTTTCTATTTTGCATTCCTTTTAAGCTACAATTAATATATGCATATAAGAAACCACTGCTAATTAAAAATTTTATAATTTTAGAAGCAATCCTTGTTTTTCATAATTTTATTATGTTCGTTAAGGATTTCCTAAATATTGGGAAAATTAGGACATGATTTCAACTACCTTGTATAGTATATATGTTTTTAGGTAAGGGCTGTGATTTCATTATTCGTTTATACTTCCAGTTTTTTTGAAATTTGTAATTTTTGGATGTTATTAAGCAAATTCAAATTTCCAATATTTCACAAAAACAAACAGTTTTAAAAACCACTTTTTTGGACTCCCTTAAAGTCCCAAACAGGTACTGCCGTTAAACTTGATCAGCATTTTATACACCGATATTATAAGGAACTTAAAAATTTCAACCAACTGTTATTAAAATAATATGTGACCAGCAAATTCGATTGAAATTGGAACGATTTCCGAGAGCGACCGAAATAAAATCGAAAACTACTTGCTGTCGCGTAATTTATTACTTACAAGTAATAAAATTAGAAATATAACCCTTTCGCTTTGGCCGTATACCCCATAAATACGCCTTAAAAATACATAAAATGAAGGGAGCGCTTTATCGATAAATAAGTCGCGGTTGCTTCCTCAATAACAAAGTTTTTGGGCGCGTAATTCGCCGACTTTTTTCAGCCTTCTGTCTAGACCAGTTAGCGCAAAACAAGGAAAATCACGAGGTATTATTAAACTGAATTTTCTGTACACACCGACAGGAGATTGTAAATTTACGAACGGTCCAGAAGTACCATGTTTCATCCGCGAAAACGTTTGTGTATGCACAGATGTCAAGAGCAAACATACCCAAAACTGAATTACGTACCAATACAAGCTATACACCACTATTACTAATTAAATATTTAATTAATTAACAGTGGTAATTAGTACGGCACACCGTTTGGTTTGCATTTCCAATAGGATCCATCCAATTTCGTTCGGCAAACAATTTTAACAATCTCGGTCTCTCTATTTGAATGCGGGAATAAATTTAAACTAGAAATCAGACAATCTACCTATATTGGAACACCGTAAAATTCCAGTATCTCAAAGTTCTTTGCCTTTGTAGTTGTTTCATGGAGCGCCTTCCTACACGCCTGAAGCTTTATATAGACAAGTATCTACCTATTTCAAACTTCGAACTGTTCGTATTCTGCGAGTGTTATTACTATTAAAAAATACATGGTTATATACAGCAAATGTTTATGCTATGTCTATGTCAACGATAGAATGTTTGCAAATGGAATCACTAATAATATTAGCACTAATCTTGCGTGCGCTTGCTAAAAATTCAACCAGTTTCTACCTACTAATTCATAAATGAACTAATATGACAACAACAATGTATTGTTAAGACGTTGGTGATAGATTTAGTGTTCATTAGTTTCCTAGACAAGAACATCACACGTATTTTACTGTGAAATAGATAATTTTAAAATATATGTTACAGTATTTCTCGTTAGTGCTGCTGCAGATCTGCTTACGACATGTTAACAGATTATTTAAATATTCGGTTACAAGAAAAGCAAGAGCTTTCAATACTAATTTGTATATTAGTGATAAATAATTAAAAGTCTTATGAGGTCTTCCTATTTTATTAATCTATCACTAAACAAACATAAACCTACAAGACCTATTTGGTTATTACTGCTTTGAGGACCGAATGTGTAATTAACAGCAATTTATTGTAGAATAGATAACTAACCAAAATCTATGTGAGAAGCGAAAAAATCACTGTTAGATAATTTTAAAATATATGTTAAAATATTTTGTTTTTAGTGCTTCAGATCTATCTACAACGTGTTAACAGATTATTTAATATTATTATTATATTTATTTAATATATAGAAAAGCAGGAGCTTTCGAAAGTAATTTGTGTATTAGTGATCAATAATTACAAGTCTTAGGACGTCTTCTTATTTTAGTAATCTTTACCAAATAAGCATAAGCCTTTGAGACCTGTACGATTACTGCTTTGAGGACCGAATGTGTAATTAACAGCAATAGAAAATTAGTGATTACTAAGAGAAGAATATTACACACAATTTATTGCGGAATAGCTAATTTACCAAACACTATATGAGATAAGAAAAAATTACTGTTAGATAGTTTAATAATATATGCTACTGTATTATGGCCTTAATGCTGCAGATATGCTTATGACATGTTAACAGATTATTTAAATATTCGGTCACAAGAAAATCAGGAGCTTTCGATACTAATTTGTGTATTAGTGATTAATAATTATAAGTTTTAGGATTTCTTCCTAGATAATTAATCAAAAACTATACGTGATAAGTCGGAAAAATTATTGTTAGACAATTTTTAAATATATGTAACAATAATTTGGTTTTAACGCTTCAGATCTGCCTACGACGTGTTAACAGATTATTTACTAATCAATAATTAAAAGTCTTAGGATGTCTTCCTATTTTATTATTTCTCACTAAATACACATAAATCTTCTAGACCTATTTGGTTATTACTGCTTTGAGGACCGAATGTGTAATTAACAGCAATAGATAATTAGTGGTTATTAAGAGTAGAATGTTGCACACAATTTATTGTGGAATAGCTGATTTACCAAACACTACATGTGACAAGTCGAAAAAAATCAACTGTTACATAATTTAAAAATATATGCTACTGTATTTTATAGTTAGTGCTGCAGATTTTCTTACGACATGTTAATAGACTTTTTAAATATTCTGTCACACGCGAAGCAGGAGCTTTCGATACTAATTTGTGTATTGGTG
This sequence comes from Limonius californicus, assembly GCA_014611495.1. Classification (NCBI taxonomy): domain Eukaryota; kingdom Metazoa; phylum Arthropoda; class Insecta; order Coleoptera; family Elateridae; genus Limonius; species Limonius californicus. The sequence goes on along the minus strand of JABXWE010020822.1, from coordinate 2,752 downwards.
ATTAATAATTACAAGTTTTAGGATTTCTTCCTATTTATCTGTCCCTAAATAAGCATACACCTTTGAGGCTTATATGGTTACTACTGCTTTGAGGACCGAATGTGTAATTAACAGCAATAGATAATTAGTGATTACTGAGAGAAGAATGCTGCACACAATTTATTGTGGAATAACTAATTTACCAAACACTATATGTGATCAGTCGAAAAAATCACTGTAAGATAATTAAAAAATATATGTTACTGTATTTTGTCGTTAGTGCTTCATATCTGCCTACGACGTGTTAACAGATTCTTTAATATTAGGTCACTGGAAAAGCAGGGACTTTCGACACTAATTTGATTATTAGCGATTCACACTTCGAAGTCTTTGCATCTCTTCCTATTTTATAAATTTGTCGCTAGGTAAGCATAAACCTTTAAAACCAAAATGTTTACTACTGCTTTGAGGACCGGATATGTAAATAACAATGACTTATAATTACTGTTCATGAGTGTCTTCCATAATGTCAGGCATTATATACTGTAACATAGATAATTAACCAAACACTATATGTAACAAGTCGAAAAAATCACTACTGGATAATTTTTAAAATACAGTAACAGTATTTTGTCGTTAGTGCTTTAGATCTACCTAACATGTGTAAAGTTGATAAACTGTTTAGTAAACCTGCAACACTAATGATATCATACAGGTTCTATATTTGATATTTGGAGTTAAGAGTCTATTTTGTTAATTTAGATGATAACCAAATGCGAACAATATGGCAGTATTTGAATATATTAGTGCTTTGAAAGTAAAAGTGTTAACAGATTATTTAAGTGTTCGGTCACTAAAAAATTAAGAATTTTCGACACTTATTTGTCTATTAGTGATTCTCACTTAGAAGTCTTAGGTTACCAATTTGGTAATTACTGCTTTGGGGGTTGGGTATGTAATTAACACTGATAGATAATTAGTCTTCATTATTGCTTTAGACACACATAGTTTCTGTGGAATAGATACTTAACAAAACTACACTATATGTAATGACAAATAAAAAAATAAGTATTAGATACTTTTTAAATATATGGCACAGTTCTTATCATTAGTGCTTTGGATTTGCCTACTATCGATAAATTGGTCAATCTGCAACATCAATTTCATCATAACAGCTTTAGGCTTGATATCGCGAATCAATCAATTTTGCTAATTTTGCATTAAGTTTCGATACTATCCAAGTACGAACAATATGACAATATTTGATTCTGTTAGAGCTTTGGTGACCAAAGCCTTAACAGATTACACGGTCACTAGAAAATTAACAAATATATGAAGTTCGACGTTCGGTAACCACGTAGGTAATTCTATTACTAATAAGATTATTAACGTGAAGTTACCAACTTATTTTACAAATCGGACATTAAAGGATCCACGTACTTCCGAAATTAATTTCATGAAAACAGTTCGTGTCCTTAATTAATTTGCAAGCGAATTAAAATTAAAAAATACACAATAAGACATAGTAATTAACTTTTTGCTTTGTTGCTCGCCACTGCTCGAAACTCAAATTTCAATGGTAATTGTATTGTTTTGAGGCAGCCGCAAAGAACTGAATTTAATGATAAAAAAGGGTCGTAATGTTAATAAACGGAAAACACTAAGAAAATCAACGACAAGCGTAGAAGCGTTAAAAAATTATAGATTAACCAATACATGGCAGCAAGAAGCAATAAGAAACCGAAGATAAATAACTAGTGTTAATTCGTGTGCTAGACAATAATGTCACATATAGTTTAATATTACATACAGTTTAATATAACATATATTTTACTGTGAAATAGATAATTAAAACATGATGAGGGCACAATATTTGTCATCAGCGTTTTAGATTCGTTTGTGATGTGGAAGTAAATAATCTCTGTTATTCCTAATTCACCAACATCGCAGGAACTTACTACAACACTCGTTGCATCATTAGTACTTTAGACTTGATGGTGTGAATTTTATAGTCCATTTTATTAATTTAGTACAAACGAAGCGAAACCTCTCACAATAATTTGATCATTAGTGCTTTAGAGGGCGGCGTAGGAAATTAACAGTCTATTTTATATTTGGGGGACTACAGAGGCACACACTTTTAATAGTAATTGGATTACATAATGCTTTGAAAAATAAAGTGCGAAGAAGTTAACTATCTATTTAATTGTTCGATCACTAAAGAAGTACGAGATTTGCGCACCATTATGATAATTAGTGCTTTAGTTTAGAGAATTACATGGTGACTTGCTATTTTACTTATTTGTCAGTATATACGCGTAAATCTCTGGTACTAATTTGGTTAATAGTGGTTTCGGAACAATGTACGTGGTCCACTTATGGAGTCTCTCTTTTAACACCCGCAAACTTCTACCACCAATTAGATTAGTAATGATTTAGGCTACTAAGTGTGGAATTTATAACTTAGTTTATAAATCAGACATTAGAGCAACTACCTGCCTCCGGTACGGATTTGATAATAACAGGTTTAAAACTCACAGTCTGTCTGAATGCATAGTCGTTTAAACACGGACACGTAGAGACGTTCGAATGCGAAGATGTTTGAATACACAGGCGTTTGAACATGGACAGGTTTCAACGCAGAGACGTTCAAATGTGGAGATGTTGGAACGCACAGAAGTTTGAACACGGACAGGTTTGGACGCAAAGGCATTTGAATGAGGAGATGTTTGAATGCACAGGCGTTTGAACGCACAGTTTTAATGCACAGAAG
>JABXWE010020821.1:0-37842 GCA_014611495.1 Limonius californicus | reverse complement strand
TAAATATATATATATGTATATTAAAAAAATAAGCACGAACACGTAACACAATTGTCGGAATACGCGTTTAATATGCTGTTAAAATTAGATAGATGCAACAAAAGTAACATATACTCAACGAATGCAGCATATATGCAACGAATGTAACATATAGCGGTAAACATTTTTAAGATTCAGGTTTTAAATACATTTATGTATATTAAAAAATAAGCATGAACACATAACACAACACAATTGTTGAAATACGATATTAATATCCTGTTAAAATTAGATATATGCAAAAAAGTTACATATATGCAATGAATACAGCATATATGCAACGAATGTAACATATACGCGGCAAACATTTTTAAGGTTCAGGTTTTAAATATATTTATGTATACTAATAATAAGCATGAACACATAACACATCACAATTGCCGGAACACGCGTTTAATATGCTGTTAAAATTAAATATATGCAACAAGACCAACATATTTGCAACGAATGTAACATATACGCGGTAAACATTTTTAAGATTCAGGTTCTAAATATATGTATGTATATTAAAAAAATAAGCACGAGCACGTAACACAATTGTCGGAATACGCGTTTAATATGCTATTAAAATTAAATATATACAGCAAAAGTAACATATATGCAACTAATGTAACATATACGTTGTAAATATTTTAAGATTCAGGTTTTGAATATATTTATGTATATTAATAATAAACATGAACACATAACACAACACAATTGTCGGAATACGCGTTTAACATGCTGTTAAAATTAAATATATGCAACAAAAGTAACATATTTGTAACAAATGTAACATATACGCGGTATACATTTTTAGGATTCAGGTTTTAAATATATTTATGTATATCAAAAACTAAGTACGAATACATACACAACACAATTGTTTAAATACGATTTTAATATACTATTAAAATTAGATATATGGAACAGAAGCAACATATATGCAACTAATATAACAAATATGTGGTATACATTTTTAAAAAGCAGATTTTAAATATACATACATATGTATTTAAAAAAAATAAGCACCTACACATAACACAACATAATTGTCGATATACGCGTTTAATATGCTGTTTAAATTAAATATATGAAACTAAAGTAATGTATATGCAACCAATATAACATATATGAGATATGTACTATAAGATGCAGGTTTTAAAAGTATTTATGTATATTTAAAATTGTGCACGCACATATAACACAACACAATTGTCGATATATGCGTTTAATATGCTGTATATATTATTAAATATATGGAACAAAAGTAACGTATATACAACTAATATAACATATGCCGTATACACTTTAACACCATGTTTTAAAAGTGTTCACGTATATTAAAAAATAAGCATATACTCATAACACAATACAGTTGTCGAAATATGTGTTTAATATGCAGTTAAAATTACATATAAGCCACAAAAGTATCATATTTGCAACTAATGTAACTTATATGCAGTATACATTTTTAAGACACAGGCCGTAAAAATATTTATTTGTTAAAAAAATAAGCACGCAAACAATTGTCGAAATACACGTTGAATATTCTGTTGAGATTATATGTAGCAAAAGTAACATGTATGCAACTAATATAAGAAATGTGGCTACATCAACTGAAATAAGTAGAAAAAATACAGTGGAAGCTTATTTTCCTAAATTTTAATTATTTGCGAATCAATAAACATTTAAATATGTTTCAAATTTTTTTATTACAAACGATTTAATAACATTTTGAAATGGCGTATCCCTAAAGTACTCGTATTTTTCAATTTAGTAAACATAAGGAAATTGCTGTACATATTAATGTATATAAGGATTTAAAACTTGGTATTTAAGTTATATTGTTATACTTATTTACCTACTTTACTTTTCACAAAACTAGCTAAATAGTTTAGAATTCGTCTTAGAACACGCCCTGTAATAAATATTTTACCATCAGTTTTTACATCATCTAGTACCTGCTTAGATATATTTAGGCATTTACACAGCACAGCTATAAACAAACACCTAAAAGTCCTAAACACATTTAAGAAAACATTTATTATCTGCAAATTCTGGGTGTGTAGCCTAACATACGAATATAAAAATTTCTTAAATTGTACCATTTTGGATAAGGCCCTGCTTTAGTTATCCTAAATTGTAGTCCAAGCTTGAAATTTACGTATGCTTGAACAATATATAACACCAGGTTAATTATTAGCTGACTCATATACATATAAAAACAGCTCTACCTGCAGGATAAATTATATGCAATATATATTTTTCTGGCGTCTACTCATAAGAAATGCTGTATGTGTCGCAGAAGTACTCGTTTTGAATTTTATATGTAAAAATATACAAGTACTGAACGTACCTATTGGAAATTTAATGAAATCCAATAACGTTTGCTCATGGAAAATGGAAAAGGGAATGTAGATTAAACTAGCAATTTGTATTTTTAAATTATTTAGCGAAAGTTGTTAAAATGAACAGCAGAAGAAGCGACAAATTAACAGCAAACATGGCGTCCCTAGTGTGCCATTCTGGTGACCCTATATTGATCCTAATATATATAAACCAGTATACTGCCGTTAATGTGTAGACCAAATAGTCTTTTACTCCTATCAAACTGTTGAGGACACCTTAGGTGATCTAAAGATGGAATTTATTATGGCAATCATGAACAGTATTTTAGAATCTTTCCATTTAACATTCAATATTAACACAAGCCGCTTTCTTCATATTACATATACTTTGAATTTATTTGCACTCTACAAGGTATTGCATCTAAATAATACTGTTTGTGTTCCATTTAGCATAATATGCGAATTTAGAACTACATATTAACATTGATACATACTAATGTGAAAAGAAGAATCCATACAGATAATATGTATAATTGCAAAATTCAGAGTCTTGCGTAGTATTCTATTTTTGCAGCTTAAAATCCGTACAATATGATTTAGTACATCACTAATTAGAATTCAATTGGTTTTAGAAAAAAATAGTGTTAGTTTAGGATTCTTTCTAAAAACGTTCAAATAAGCTTATTATTTTATTTCCTGTTAAACCTGTGAACAGCAAATTTGTTTGCCTCATAAATTTAATAGATTGTAACTATAATTTAATTTTAATGTTTTTAATCTTTGCGCTCATTCTCGTTAATTTTTTTCGGTGGTCTCTTGCAGGCGTAGCTTTATGACCGTTTGTATTTATCCTCATATTTAAATTTAATATATTGGATTTATGCATACTTTGTTTGTTTCCAATACATTATATTTGTTTTGTTTCCGCTTTGTTTATAAAAAGAATTACGATGTAAACTGTCAAATCAACACAGCATAATTTTCATAATTGTAATGCAATGCTGACTAATTGTTGTATTTTATACTTAGCATATTGGCAATAAATTTTTTTTGTAATATGTTAAGGTTAGATAAACACACTATTACTAGGAACACCACAATTATGAATTATGCAATTGAGATTTTTAAAAATAATGTCTTTAAATATTTTTCACGAAATTTAAATCTTGGTAACCTTGGTTCCCAAGAGAAGTATTCCACAAATGGCTTTTAACTTTTCCGCGAAATTTAATTCTTCATAATATTTTATGAAAATTCTCTAATGTCTTTACTAATTCATTTATTCCCATATTTATTGTGATATATTTTAATACAACATGATAAGAAAAAAATTTTGTGTGTTAGATCTGGATTTCTAGGTGGACAATTTAAATCACCAAACAGAAAATATAGGTTTGTGCTACAAATACTCGTTGATAAACAAGCTTGTCGTACATTCCTAATCAAATTAAAAATGTCAGGAAACATGCTATCGTCAAAAAGTTGTTCATCACTACGTTACAGTCTCTATAATTCAAGCCAAATATTGGCTTAGTGGTTAGAGCACTGGGCACCGGTGCAGAAAGTCGGGAGTTCAAACCCCGACGCGATGCCTCGCGGGCGGCCCAGCCAGTCGCTTTAAATAATTGGGTAGCTGCGTTCGAATGAACAATGGGTAAAAATGCGGTTGTATAATGTGTGATGCTAACCACATCACCACGTCTCATTAATGCAGCACGCGACAACCGGGTGTGAGAGCAACGACACTGTAGCTGTGAGCATCCGCCTTGAAGGCCAAACCCCTTCATGGGGTGTATATCCTTACCTTTATTATATTATTTATTATTATATTATATTTCAGCCTTTTACTAAACATTAAACATAATAAGAAAAGAATGAAAGCATAAAAACAGTAAATGGCCGTTAAACATTCTATTTAACTTAAAAACAAACAAATTATCGTTTTCTAAAACAACACAATAGAATTTAAAAGCCCGTAGTTAGTTTAAGAAGTATTGTGAAATTTACGTTTATCAATTAATTATTACAAAATGCAGTTTTGAATCTCCTATCACTTTTTTCAACTGAATATGAAAAGCCACATACTGACAGTACGGAAGTTCAAGTATGTCTAGTGTACATAGAACTGCAGTAACCTTGGTGCCCAAGAGAAATAGAGGAATACATTAGAAAAATGCCGTAATTTTAGACTACAAGTTTCAATATATTGTTCTAAGTACAAATGACACTTGCTTTAAAATATATTGGACTAGGATTTTCTGCTAAAGAATGTAAATGTCTTCCTCTTCTTCAGCTTATTGATTGTTCTTAGACCTATTAATTTGGTTAGCTTTGTAAATTTAAATTTAACAGATGCTGACTTACTCTATTAAAAGAACAACAGCGGTGGGCGTGGATGTTTTCCTAAAATTAACTAATTTAAGTGTAATATAGAGATGTCTAAACCATAACTTGCAACCTCTGGTGGCCAGGACAAACCAAATAGCAATGTATTTCTTCATTCCATCATCATATAAAATATCCAGTAATTAATTATTAAGGTTATGCAAAATTACTAAGCTAATTTAATTTTCAACCTTAACAAACAGTGGTAACCGTATTAGGCTTTTGATTAGGTGGTAGTTATCGGTGTTTTGAGATAGTAAAACGCACGTTCGATTTTATAGTTAATTGTTAAAATATGTTATACTTACTATTAGTTGAAGGTGGTATCGGCTTCAACTCGTTCAAAGATCAATAAAACAACTGTAGTAACCTTAGTTCCCACGAGAAATGGACGAAGACATTACACAAATGGCAGAGTTTTAGACTTAGAAATCTTTCTTGACGTAGAAAAGTACTGGTGTATATCTCCTCTCTAGAAAGTAAATTTTAACTTAAAAAATGCTCACAGGGCTCTTAAAAAGGTAGTAGTTATAAGCGTAAACTTTTTCCTAAAATTAATTAATTGAAATATAATACAATGTCTAACCACTCTAACCACATTCGAATAAGAATTTGGGAAAGTCTGCTTACAGTTTTTCCAATGAAAAACATATTATATTAAATGTGGTTATAGCCATTATGGCAACGGGAATGCCGATACCCATGCTTAAATCAATAGATATTCTTACTACAAACCTGATTGGCTGGTACTATCAAACAATCTCCAGTTCGGAATCGCAATAGATTGCCTGTCACAAGAATCGTTTCGTAGATCCATTTTCGCATTCTTCGATTGCAGTAATTGTTTTCAGATTTTACAATAGGGGGTCGTTTTGTGATTCCAGAAACCAGAATCGGTTCTTTAAATCAAATTTGATGCTAAAACTGGCACATGCATTCTAATTGTAGAATTAATAATTATTGATATTTGTTTGCTACTCTGAAATTAAAGCTTAATTTTCAAGTCAAGTCAAGTGAATTGAGAATAAATTTCTTATTCTAGAAGTTGGGTATAGAAATTATAAACAGATAGCTCCCGTAGGTTGGGAATATGCTTACGAATTTATATTTCCCAGGTTCCCAGGAAACAATTAAAAATATTCGATTATGCATATATTTTGAGATGTAAGTCATTCGAATGATACAATTTTCTCGAATACGTTCTTAAAGATTCGCGCATATCGAATGAAATTATTCGAAATACTCCACTATGCATGCATCTCCAAGATGCGAATAATTCATCCGAATGATAAGAACTTCTCGAATACGTTCGTTTAGCGACGCGTGCATCTCGAATGAAATAATTCGAAATATTCGATTATGCATGCATCTCCAAGATGCGAATAATTCATCCGAATGATAAGAACTTCTCGAATACGTTCGTTTAGCGACGCGTGCATCTCGAATGAAATAATTCGAAATATTCGATTATGCATGCATCTCCAAAATGCGAATAATTCATCCGAATGATAAGAACTTCTCGAATACGTTCGTTTAGCGACGCGTGCATCTCGAATGAAATAATTCGAAATATTCGATTATGCATGCATCTCCAAGATGCGAATAATTCATCCGAATGATAAGAACTTCTCGAATACGTTCGTTTAGCGACGCGTGCATCTCGAATGAAATAATTCGAAATATTCGATTATGCATGCATCTCCAAAATGCGAATAATTCATCCGAATGATAAGAACTTCTCGAATACGTTCGTTTAGCGACGCGTGCATCTCGAATGAAATAATTCGAAATATTCGATTATGCATGCATCTCCAAGATGCGAATAATTCATCCGAATGATAAGAACTTCTCGAAAACGTTCGTTTAGCGACGCGTGCATCGCGACTGAAATAATTCGAAATATTCGATTATGCATGCATGTCAGAGATGCGAGCAATTCATACGAATAATAAAAACTTCTCAGATTACTTTTGTTTCGTAGTTTGGCTGGTCACCGAAATATTGTTTGTATATAATGAATTTGTAATTGAAGAAGATCCTAAAAAATAAACTACAAAGTAACACATTTGACTTGTTTTGTATGATGGGGGGTCGCATGTGCAGCTGAGTTAGCAAAATAAATTTTTATAATTTTCAATCAGGCATGGTTAAGGTATGATTATTTATTGCTACTTATCCATACTTAAATTTAAAATATTAATTGTGTAATACTTAGATTGATTATTATTCAATTAAATATATGGCTGCCATAAACTAGATAAATAAATAAAATAATTGCAGCAATTTGTCACTGTTGTAAAATTTAAAATAAACCAAATTTTTGATCTTAATCAGTTACGATCATTTGTATCTGTCCCGATTTTCAAATTACCTTTCCATTTAAACAATTTAGTGTATACATTGGTCATCACGATAACGCTTATAAAGATATAAACTATTAATCAATTATAATAAAATAATTAGAAATATCACTAATATTTAATAGCTTTTAATATAACGTGGAAAAACATAAAATGGCATTTACAATCAAGTTAGTCTTACATTGTGACGAAATTTAAATAAATACAGAACAAAATCCAGTCGATAATCGAAAAAACAATAAGATACAAGAGTGGAAATGCCGGGCAGTCATCATTCGAAAGGTAGGGTGCGAGACATTTCTCGCATTGCTGGTATGCGCGCGCATTTTGTATTCGAATGATTGATTCGAATGATTAATTCGAATGAATATTTCGATTATTAAAATCATTAGAATACTAATCATTCGATTATTGAAATTATTCGATTATAGCCATCACTATTATCTAGGTAAAAGTTATAGAATCGACTTTCTCATATTTAAGAAAAGCTTTCTGACGCCTCTCTGATTGCTATTAACATACTATATCTATGATGGTAAGAATTTGTAGATAGTGGTAACTATGGTGTTCACCATAACTAGTTAATTACAACCACATCCTGTTTCTGCTGATTCTACTATGAAATTAAATAAAGTGGGATTAAAAAAATTAAAAATTCAAAATCTGAAGGCCTCGAATTTAGATAGATAAATTAATTAACTTTGGAAAACTCCTTACGACCACGATATTTAGAATATCCAAATACTAATTTCGATGTTCTAAATAACGTGGTGGTAAAAGGTTATTCAAAGTGTATTTACTTAAACCACCGTCTCCAATCAATCCTATTTTGATGTTAGATTGGTAGTTTCCAAATTTACTTTCTTATAATCGTGGTGAAACAGTACTTCTCTTTACCATGCCCATGTTCTTGAAAAAACACTACCACTATATTTTTAACATTCGGTACATACCAACTTCAATTTACCGCTTATAGTTATGGGTTTGTTAACATCTGAATGGCGTATTTTTTGGTTAAAATACACAATGACAAGGATTATTGGATTACAATGAGACTGGTCTAGTCATGGCATCTAAATAATGCTATTACCAGGTAAATACGTCGAATAACAAACATGTTAGGTACTTATTCCGAATTGTAAAAACATGCAACTGCAAGTATGTACATTTTAGTCCGAAAAAGGTTTATAATTAATTCCTGGACGTCTGTAGTGACGGCTTCTTTTTAGGAGCGCTAACACTGATAACAGCAAAACCATGTTTAGAGCACCAAACATAGAAAATTAAATTGCTAGTATTCACTCTGTGACAAAAAGTGTGGCAGTCAATTATTTCTGATAACTCTGTTTTAGTCTAAAGGAAACTCGCCCCAAAGAGCAACAATAAAATAAGAGATGAATCATTTAATGTCTTTTTTGTTGATCTTTTTCCGTATTTCGCTAAATCCTGTAATAGGATTAATATAAAATACCGTAAATATAATCGTCTTTGTTTCTTTTATGACTGCTTTCCTTTAATGAAAGATAGAGAACAGTAAAATCTGACATGCAGCAGTTGTGGAGAAACCATGTAGAAGGAAAAATTAAAGGGCCTGAAGTATTAGTCCAAAGTGTTGAAAAATCCACTAGTTGTTGAATTATTGCGCTTAGAAATCCCACAATACTAGTAAACATCCGTCGGAATATCTTCAAGCTTTTATTAATACAGAAATTCATACGCTATGAAGCTTATAAATATAGCGATTGTTAAATGTTTTGCGCTAGCTAGAACCGAACGGAAACTAATTTGTTGAAAGCGAACAATTGTATAGTCGTATTTCGTTTCATATTCGTATTCAAACTAATTTACTATCGGTGGTTGTCCCCTTCTAAGTATGTAGATTTACTTTGGATGAAGGAGGTAGGGATTGGGTATTTGGCGATAGATAACATTGAGGTACTGTGGGTTTCGAAAAATTACCATAAACGGGCTACTAAAGTGGCTTAAAATAAGTATTTTGTATTGTCACCGTAGGTATGTTAATAGGCTACCTTTCCACCTGCGATTTTAAACTAGTAGATCCTACTGAAATAAAGAACTTATTTTAAAAAATTGCCAGAACTAGTACTAAAGTACCATAGAAGCTATTTACATTTACAACATGTAGACTTATTTTAGTGAATTTTTCCACCTTATTACAAACAACCATTATTTAAAAACATAATGCACACAACCTCAATGTCCGCAATTATTTAACTTTTTTTACAATCAGATCATTCCAAGCTCTTACATATTTATTTTGTCGTATAGGTATTATACGCATAGGGTTTTACATTGGCTGTAGTTCACTTATAGGGTTGAGGCAGACTGCCCTAAATACAAAAATATAATGGTTTATTGATGTAAAAACTTATATTTAATTTTTGATTGTCAGGTCGGTTTAGGATCCCTTTAAAGGTGTTTTTTAAATGGATGTTTATAAATTTGGAACGCTTCGGTTATATATGAATTACTTTTATCACCACAGACATGTACAAAATTACAATATGCGTTTTGATGTTTATGCATGGTTGTGTTCTAACGTGTGTTAAGTAGTTAGATTTTTATAGGTTTATTATACTGCATCGAGTATTTACAAGTGTTTCAATTTTTTCCTTGGAGATGCAGTGAAATTGAACACTGATATGGGCTTTGATTAAATCAGTTTTTTTGTTGGTTATTTCTTGCAAACAAAAGATCCTGTTAATCTCTGTATGAAAAGTATTAAGAGAAATATGTAGACCTGTTCTAGAAAACCAAGCATGTAGGAAAAGATAGCACCACGAACTATATGAAATGTATGAAGATGTCGATATAGTAAACAAAATCAAACTAGGAGGACTTGAATGAACAGGACACCTAGTGAGATTGTACAAACGTAGGCCTACAAAACGTGTACTGAAGGCTGAACCCGATGCAGAGGTAGACAAACAAATCTGAGACACATAGGAAGAACCAACTGGAAAAGTAAAGCCCAATATTGAGACAGGTTGCGAAGAACCCTTGATGAGGACAAGACCCATCCAGGGTGATAGTGCCAAAGATGGTGATGATGTTGATGTTAGCTATCTATCGATAGGATTAAGGTTTAGGGATTGTGCTGGCCAATTCACTTTATTGACTTTATTCGTCGATAGATTAAGCCACTTTTGCTCTATGGCAAGGTGCATTGTCATTCTCGATATTACAATTTTCTACTTCAAACAAATGTTTTTCTACGAAAAACTACAGGAATGCTTGAATTTAATACTAAAGGGGCAATCGGGTTTACTAAATGCGACTATTGGAGATGATATAATCCAAACAGTAAAGCAGCGGTTTAAAGAGGAAACAAGAAACAATAGTAGTAATGCAGTAAATAATTTATGCCCGGACAACAGTCTAAGAATAAATAACGCATATTTTAACCACAAGATGAAATACACATATATATGGTGCAATAGTAGAGAGAGACCGAACAACCATGGCATTCCACCTCCCAGAGCTGTTTGCCGTTTTCCAAACTTTACTATACATCCAACGACCTGGCGCTACCAATTACATGATTTGCACAGATTCTCTCAGCTCTTTACAAAATCTATGCAAAATATTTCCACAAAATTCGTTACTTAGGGAAATACAAGTACAGCGCCATAAAATCCAAAAATTGCAAAAGGAAGTTGAATTCGTATAGAACCCTCGCACATGGGAATTTTTGGAAACGAACAGGCGGACATGGCAGCAAAAACGGCTTTCACAACAGAACCCATAATCAGCGTTCCAGTTCCTCCAGAGGATTACAAAAACGCAGTCAAAAAGAAGATCCAGGAGAAATGGCAGGAAAAGTGGTCCAACTTACCCAATAATAAATTAAGGAAAATAAAATCAGATATCAAACCAATACCTAAAACCACACTGCCAAGGAAAGATGAAGTCGTAATCTCAAAAATACAAATAGGATATACACGAATGACACACAGCCAACTCTTCCAAAAAACGCCACCAGAAACATGTCAAACATGTCAAGTGGTAAATTCAGTAAAACATCTCATAACTGAATGCAGCATCTACACCAGATTCCGAAACCCGTTACGAATCCCAAACTCCCTGAAGCCCTAACTAAGGATAATTACATTAATATATTGAAGTTCCTAAAGGTTACCTAACTTTACAATAAAATTGAAATACCGATGTATAAGATAAGTACTTTATTGTTTATAATCAGTGTAATATAGTTCTCATAGTTGGCGCTAATGACCATGCTGTCGATGCGCCGTAAAACGTCTAAATAATAATAACAGTAGAGGGAGTAAATCTACTATCGACTATATAATCTCAAATGAGTATATTCATTCATCTCACATTTTTGATATTAGAACATTAAATGCAGCTGAAATAGGAAATGTCCATAAACTACTATTAGGTAAAACCAAAATAAAAATAACCCAATATGTAGAAAAACACTGGTGGAGGAGAAGTGAACCCCAATGGACGAAGAATACGAAAATTATAAGAGAGTACGCAACGAAATCAACTCGAAAATAAGAGAGATAAAAGAGTATTACTAAGAGAAGAACTCAAATGAATTGCAAAAAGACTATTATGGGCAATAAAAATAAATTTGGAGGATGATACGCACATAAAAAAGAAGAGAAATATTTGGTAGAAACGAATAAAATAGAAGAAGAAGTATAGCTTTAATGTTTTAAACATCTTTATGCTAAAAACACAGCGGACCAAGATCAGGATGATGAAAGAACAAGGGCAGTACAAACCAAACTTGAACTGGACGAATAAGAAATATTAACGGCTTTAAGCAAACTAAGAAGCAGTAAATCACCAGGGGAGGAAGATACCAGAAATAATATGTTAAAATACATTAAAACAAGAATTAGTTATGAAGATTCAAGTCATACTCAGAACAATACCACACTCCTCGAGAACTGAAATAAATATCGCCATATTCGAGAAAGGACAAAAAAAACTTCCAAAGGACTATAGAGGCAATCAATTACAGAGTATACTAAAACCTCTAACAGAAATTATAACGCAAAAACTGTGAGTGATTATAGAATTAAGAGATGAACAACACGGCTTCCGAGTGGGAAAATCATGCAATGATGCCAAATTCGTTATCAGACAAATATCTGAGAAGGCATTAGAATTCAATAGACCTGTTTTCCGTTGCTTTGTAGATCATCATCATATAGTAAAGATTCTGGATGAACATAACGTTCCAGACAACATAGTTAATCCAATAAAGAACATATGCAAGAGTAACGATAGCAGAATTAGAATAAATGGTAAATTATATGAAAAATAATAATTAGACAAGGTGACTCGTTAAGTCATATGCTCTTCAACATGATCATGAACGATATTATATCTGTTTCTAGGAAAATACTGATTTTTACGTACTGTACAACCTCCTACCTTTAAATTAAGAAGTCTTCTTACAGTAAATGTATAGAAATACACAACAGTAGCTTCTGACCATAACTTGATCGGTTCGGTAGAACTGAGGCTCCTATGAGCCAGACTGGTTCTTCTTAACACATCATCATCTCTAGCAGAAGTTATTTTTGGTCCGCCACCTCTGGCTTCAATTTTTCTAATTTTGGCATACTTCTTAGTAATCCAGTAACGGTTGATTAATTGCACTGCACTTCATTAGCGATTTCACGAATACAAGCTCTTTCATTATAATGGAAAATGATTGTATAACGCTTTTCGTCAAATAATTTGCTCGATTTCTTATGGTGCAACTTTAATGACATGTAAATTTCAAATGAACGTCCCCAATTCAGTGCTGGGTATATATAGTTGGAATACAAACGTATTTCTCACACGAATGAGTTTTAAATGGGAAGTTAATAATTTCTAATCACCACTCTATTATTCGGAATAATAGGTAACTGTTTAAGGGGGTTAAGCAGCTATGTATATTTAATTTTTTCTAAAATTTGTTGTTGTTTGATGATGCAGCATTTTTTTCACACCACGGTGTACAAGAATCTATAGTGGTGTGAAAAAGTTCTCCATCAGTAGCACAAATACGATAAATCCAATTCTTTTCAAACTTTTTTCATTTTATCGTTGCAAATATAATACAGGTACTTAAACAGATGCAGAACTTTTTCGCACCACTGTATATGTTCTTTGCATCAAGAATCTAAATCTCGAATTGTCTTGCATATACCTATGTGCAGATTTACATTGTGAACAATATTATTTGTTAATCATTTCAAAGTGATTTGAACCATAACACAATGTTCTATCTGGAATACAACATTATCAGCGTTCGAATATCCGATGAAACACATTAGAACATTTCCTAAAGTTTATTTCCGAACAAGTCCAGTATTTGATAATTCTGCCGCCAGGTGGCAGGCGGACTAGTTGTAAAAATGGTTGCCAGTGGTGTGGAGCAGCGTTCAAAAAGCACCCTTAGCGAGTATTGTACAAGTTTGAGTGCATTTTTAGACACTTACACAATACAGTTGTCTTAAAAATTGCAAGCTCCCTACTCACATTTCAGGGCTAGGCTGCAAACATTCCCTAATTCTCATCGGTCTCAGCAGTCGAAGATCAACAAAAACGGCCTTGTTCGCTAGTATTGATCATACCACCTTCAAATAGAGTGCCTTGCTGGTGGTTCTTTACGAAATCGTAAATGAAATTGACGGTGCACACTCAACAGTGATCTACCGTTTTCATTACCATTGCCACCTGGATATCGAATTATGAACTATTGGACTTGTTCAGAAATAAACTTTAGGTTGTATTTTAAGGGATTCCACCGAATATTCGATCGCTAGTAATGTTGTTAAAGAGATGAAGAGGATGGGACTAGACATCCTACGTATAAGTGAAGTAAGATGGAAGGGCAACGGTACCCTGAACACTATCGACGGATATAAATTATTTTACTCGGGAAAGGAAGAGTCGACCCGAAATGGAGTTGGCGTCTTAGTGAGTCCCCAAATTGCAAAACACGTAACAAATTTTGTACCACACACTGATAGAGTGATGTTGATTCAAATACAAGGCGCTCCGTTTAGTGTCAACATAATACAGATATACGCTCCAACAGCAGAAAACCCCGATGAAGAGGTAGAAGAGTTTTATAACGAAGTAGAAAGCCTCAGGCGTGTAACAAAAAGGAATGAAATTAATATCTACATGGGGGATTTCAACGCCAAAATAGGCTGCGAAAGTGTTGGGGACATGATAGGACCCCAGGGTCTAGGAAGGGGAAATGAACGTGGTTCTCGCTCAATACAATTTTGCCAGGAAGCTGACTTAATAGTAGCTATACCTGGTTTAATCAGCCGAAGAGAAGGTTATATACGTGGACATCACCCCAGGACAACGATAATAGAATCATACGTAATCAGATCGATTACATAATGATCAACAAAAGATTTAAAACGGTGTCAATAACGCCAAAACTTAACTTAACTTACTTAGAATAAAACTGAATAAATTACTAAAACATAAAGAAACAGGTAGAATAGACTGGAAAAATGTAAACGACACTAAAAAATACGAGTATGCCCAACTTATAGAACATAAGCTGGAAAATGTATCTGCAAATAAAATAATTCAGGACGAACCAGCAAAGGAAAATGTGAAGAAGACGTGGGCGAATATCAGGCCCCAATACTTGACGCTGGAGAAAAAAAATAAGCAGAGAACAAAAACCAGAAAGAAAAACCAGTGGATGACAGAAGACATATTACAGCTCATGGAACTAAGAAGAAAAGAAAAAAATAGGGATAGGACTAAGTACAATACGATAAATAGGAAGATAAACAGCGATATTAAATACGCGAAAGAAAAATGTTTAGAAGATAAGTGCAAAGAAATAGAAGAGCTTCAAGTTCAACACAAAAACAGAGAAATGCATCAAAGAATCAAAGAGGCAGCCGGGATATTCAAATGCGAAACAGGGGTTGATCGTCAACGAACATAACGATGTGGAATTAGATATAAACAAAAAGAAAGAATTATGGACACGGTATCTAGAAAAACTATTCGAAGACGATCGAAGCAGCCAATGTGCAGACGTAGCTACTGAAGAAGGCCCGGATATTATAAGATCGGAGGTAGAACGGGCCATAAAGGAAACAAACTGTTAAATCGCCAGGCGAAGACATGACGACAGCTGAACACTTCAAATACTTAGAAGACAGAGCAATCTTTAAACTCACAAATTTATTCAATCTGATATACAACAGTGGTGAAACTCCAGAAGACTGGCTAAACTCCATTGTCATAGCACTGCCAAAAAACCCCAAAGCACGTAAATGCGAAGACACGCACATTTACGAGAATTATATTCAACAGAATTAAAAACAAGTGTGAAGAATACTTAAATAAGTCGCAATAAGGGTTTCGGAAGGGCTCGGGTACACGAGAAGCAATGTTTGGTTTAACAATTAGGGCAGAAAGATACATGGAAGTACAGAAAGATCTATATGTGTGCTTCGTAGATTATCAAAAAGCTTTCGATCGCGTTCGGCATGAAAAATTACTAGACGTGCTAAAGAAAGTAGGATTAGACGGAAAAGATATCAATATAATTTGTAACCTGTACTGGAACCAAAAGGCCTGTGTTTGGCTGGAAAGAGATAAAACAGATTATATTGAAATCCAACGAGGAGTACGTCAGGGGTGTGTTTTGTCACCATTATTGTTTAACGTGTACGCTGAGCACATAATCAGTACGTCATTACAAGACAGGATGGAAGGCGCAAAGATTAACGGAGTAGTTGTCAATAATATTCGGTACGCTGACGGCACTGTTGTAATAGCGGAAAGTGAGGAGCAACTGCAAATCTTTATGCACCAATTAAATAAAGCAAGCGAAGAAAATTAAAAGAACAAAGACAAAAACTATGGTGTTCAGCAGAAAAACAAATAGACCAGTCGCAACTATAGATCTAGACGGAGGTCACGTGGAAAATGTACATAGATATACATATCTGGGAAGAGAAATAAACAGTGAATTAGACCATTCCAAAGAAATCAAGAGGCGTATAGAAATAGCTCGTGCTGGTTTTATTAATATGCGAAGGATATTGTGTAATCTAAAATTATCAGTAGGTATTAGAATAAGTACTTTAAATTGATACGTCTGGTCGTTACTCTTGTACGGATGCGAGCCCTGGACCCTCAAAAAAGACGACCTACATAAATTGCAGGCTGCAGAAATGTGGCAGTATAGAAGAATGTTAAGAATAAGCTGGGTACAAAGAGTAACGAATGAAACAGTACTTGACAGGATGAACACCCACCCACAGCTAGTAAATAGAGCGAAGACAAGAAAAACGGCATACCTCGGACACTCAATGAGACATGAAGAATACGATTTATTACAACTTATGATACGGGGAAAAATTGAAGGTAAAAGAGGTATCGGTCGCAAAAGAAAGTCTTGGTTAAGCAACATTAACCCTATATTTGGCAGTGTCTTAAATTACGTTCGAAGTGAGCGATGTTGCTCTCAGGCAATATGCTGTGTGCGCATACAAATGAAATTTGCCGATTATTTACGCTATTTCGTAGTACCTTTTCAAGCAGCATGGCGTTGTGTTTGAGGTTATCTCCGTGGTCCTGAATTGTTTATAAGATATTATTACAAGAAAGGCATTTTGCATTATAGTTTTGGTGTTATTTTGAAGGTAATGTACTGGCTGTTTGTTAAAAATGGTATTAGGCAATTATGTTACTTTTAGGTCCGCTATCTAAGCCCTTGAATGTGATGTTGTTTGCAACCAACATTGCCAGTCCAGGAATAATTTATTCACTGTACTGAAAATACATTAACAATGGTAAAGTTAAGAAGCAAATAGAAATACTACCCCCACAGGATAGAAATTTATCATATGCCGATTTATCTGACTTATCGGATACTGACGACCGTGTTGACAACAATATCGGTGCGCTTTTTGCCTAAGATTCTTCTGAACAATATTCAGCTCCTTCCTGCTATTATAACTCAAATAGCACATCTCGAACAGGAAGAATCTGATGAAGTTTATGATCTAGAAGATGAAATTCCACTGGCTCAACTTCGTATGCAGCTTTCGCCAGTTGCCAATTTACAAACCAAAAATTTTCAAATGGAAACTTTTCAGTGAAAAAAGATAAATATTCCTACAGTAGATATTGATGATAACAATAATGCGTTTAATGATGGTACGCTGAATACTGATACTCCTCGTATATATTATCACAGAAATTTTTCAAAAGAACTTATTACTGTGATATCCGAACAAATCAACATCTATTCACTACAGTCTACTGGAACCTCTATAAATACAAATACTAAAGAGATAGAACAATTTATAGGAATGTTAATTTTTATGGGGGTAATAGAATTTCCAGTTTATACGTATTATTGGAGTCAGCGCTATCGCTACGATAAAATTGCCGATATAATGAGCCTCAAAAGTTTCAAAAACTTCGACGCTTTGTACACTTCGCAGACAATCAAGCAAATGCAGAATCTACCGATCGACTCTGTAAAATTTGCCCAGTACTGAATAGTATTCGCCATCAATGCAGACAACTAGGCGAAGAATCTCACCATTCCATTGACGAAATGATGGTTCCGTATAAAAGTACGAGAGCAGGAAATTTACGCCAATATATACAAAATAAACCCCATAAATGGGGCTGCGAGATATTTATACGTTGTGGCGTATCGGGAGTAATATATGATTTTTTACCATACAGTGGCAAAGGAATGGCTACCGACTTAAACGAAGAAGAACAAAAATTCGGCGTTGGTGGTATAGTGGTTATTCTTCTTTGCAAAACTATACCTTCAACTATACAAGCAAAAGTCTTCTTTGATAAGTTTTTTGTTCGTTCGACCTTATTGTCTATTTGAAGAAGGTAATAAACATTGACTCACTTGGTACTTTGCGAAAAAAACGAATAAAAAATTGCCCACTTGAAGATGACCGTGTGTTACAGAAAACAGGAACGGGAAGCTACGATTGTCGTTATAATGAAGCTAGTCAAGTTATGGTTATAAAATGGGTGGATAACAAAATTGTCACTTTGGCAAGCTCTTTTGTAGGAGTGGAACCACTCGGTTTTGCGAGGAGATGGAATGCAACCAAGAAGAGGAAGGGAAACGTAAATTGCCCTAAAATCGTTGAGCATTACAACAAACACATGGGTGGTGTCGATTTAGCAGGTATGTTGATAGGGCTTTATAGAACCCCACTAAAATCCAGAAAATGGTATCTTAGAATTTTTGGATACATGATAGATCTTGCTGGCGTAAACGCATGGTTGTTGTATAGAAGAGAAAGTGGAAATAATATGCCAAGGCTAAAAGTGTTCCGTACCATGATAGCAGAAACTCTTCTAGCACAAAATAAAACCAAAAGAGGTAGACCATCTGTTACAGATATGGTTCCGACAAAGAAGAAAGATATGATGAAACTGGGCATTGCAACAATAGTTATTCCACAGTGCATTGTCAAAAATGCAATTTGGTGCTATGCTTTGTACCTAAACGTAACTGTTTTGTATCATTTCATAACAAATAAAATATTCCAGTGTTAATATTTTTGATCATCTTATGTCCGCAGTGTCGCCTCCAGGCAACATGTAGTTTTTTTGAGAAATAATTTGATAACAATTTTTTTTTGTTGCATGATCTTCAGAACACTACTTTTAGTTATAAGTTAACTTGTTATATTTTATTAAATGTATTCTTCATACTTTGCCAAATAAAGGGTTAAAGAATGGACCAAACAAAATGGACCAACACTATTACACAAAGCACAACATAGAGAAGAATATGCCATAATGGTCGCCAACCTCAACAGAGACGGCACCTACGAGGAGGAGTAATGTTGTATTCCAGGTGGAATTTATTGTTATTGTTTAAACAATTTTGAAACTCCCTGTACAGGTATTTAACAAATCATCTCTGTGAATTCAACAATATATTGACGATTTTTATTATTTTAAAAATATTCTTTCTTCCGGTTGCATAGCGGAGCACTCTAGACGTTGCTCAAGCGGTTTTCGTAGTGCAGAACAGTCCGCGCTGGACGGTACTTGGATGGGTGGACCAATATAGTGACAAATGTAACCAGTCGTGCTTCGGAGCGCATATAAAGCCGTCGGTCCCGGTTGCCATATGACGAGCCGTAAACCATGTAGTGGATCTTTTCTTCTCTGATCGACGGATTAGGCTAAAGAGAACACAGAACCTACTCATTTTAGGTAATTACCAGGTTACTGCTAAGAAGAAGAAAAATATCTTTAGATGTGCTTGTTTTGTTCATAATTTTGGCAAATTACTCTGTCTGAAATGAATATACTATAAGGTACTAAAGAAAAGCAATGAAACTGTAAATGAATATATCAGGAGGTAAATTCCATAAATAGTTGATGTATTGGGTTTTATGTTACCTATGATTATACCTATAATTACCATCACCCTGTGTCACACCTCCGTCACATCCCAAATTAAATTTTCTGACACTAATGCTATCGCTTCTGAACTTTACGAAGTCCTAATACGATTCATGTTCCTGGTGCAAGCTTTAACTTTTATGCTTTAAATGGAACACCTACGCATAATTATGGTAATCTACTCGCACATTTATTGAACCATTATGGTATCATGTAACAGAAAGTGGCAAACGTATGTACTTTCCAAATTTCTGAAAATATGCGACTAATTACGAACAGTAATGGAAATTTCGTTACCATTACATTGATTATGAACGCTTTTCAAAACATTGTGATGGAAAGGGGTTTCTCATAAATGTTTTGTACAATTCGGTTCAACCCAAAAGTGTAATTCAGAAAAATAAGAAAGTCAAATATTAGCTTGACAAAAATAAATTACTTCTCAAACAACTTAGGAGATGTAATGAGTGGGAATTTAATCCAGACGGAGTTATTAAGCCAGACATTGCCAGAATTGTAAAAGCGGTTCTTACTGCAAACTGAAAAAGTTTTTAGGTATTGTGTACATTGTCTAGACAAACTATAAAATTGACGAACATCCTAAGAATGCCCAATTTTGCTTGTTCATCATAAAACTTCTGTTAAGCCTGAGGCAAGTGCCGAAACTGGCAGAAAATCTATCGGTGGATACATGAAATACCTTGATTTTTGCAGTTTACATTAGATGAAGTATACAGTATAATAATGTGTATCAATTATATATGTAAATCAAGTTGGGGAAACAGTCTTATTTAGATCACAATTCCTTACATTTCGTACTGAAGTAGCTGCTAATTTTAATTAAAATTACTTGAAGTTTGTCGTGGAAATATTTTTAGAATTAAAAATTTTAATAATTTCGTTTCTTGGGGTTAATTTCATCTTGAAGTTTCAAATTTCCCCCAACTGGATTCTAAAACTTTAGGCTAATAAAATTTACCTCAGGTTTGAGAATTTGGTTGTAGAAATTGTAAATTAAGCGCTTAGAGTTGAATATTCTAAAATGTAGCGTTATCGTCATCTTAGTTTTAAGGAAGAATAACGATATAAGTAATGATCGTGCGTAAAACTCTTCATACCGGAATTATAATTATTTAACCGGAAATGAATGTATTATGGGAGAGATCGAATAATTCATAAACGTCGGTTATCCTTGCAGCGTCAACCGCCAGGGAGTCTCATTTATTTTCGATTAATCACAGGTTCCTTTCCCGCATCCGCGGTCGCGAACCGCATATTAAAAATTCATTATACGACCATTTATTACCTTGTACGCTTACGATTCTTCCAGCTCCTTTTTGGTCCTAATACTCGGATGACAGCTGATGTATGTAAAATGTCAAATGTGAACATTCATACCGTCTTCATTTAGAACTAGATTAAAGGGATGATAAATTCCAGCGCAGAATGTGATCCCGGAATATTTTGCATAATTTTGACAATAGAATTTAAGATTTCCAGAGGAGTTGTCGCAAGACATATGGGATTATCGGGACGACAGAATTGACGTAAGCTCTGGCTTTAAATTGTCCTCGGGATGAAATTCGCGGTTATAAAGAGAAAGCCTAAAAGAGCTTCGGGAATCGTTCGGGTGATGTCTTGAAGGGTGACCGGTGTCCTTTTACGAAAAGCGGGGATATAGAACATTTCACACGCTACAGATCTAAACGAAGGAGTCGTAAAAATAACGTTTGAACCGTAAAAAATACAATCCAAATTATTTAGAAGCTTCGGGGAGTATCAGTAAAAAATTTCTTTCACTTAAGCGTTTCATTTTAAACTTCATTCAGCTTTCTTTATTACACGATTTATTTGCAGCATAGTAGTATACTTTTGAGTGCTATGTAAAACTTCCAGAACTTACAACTGAAAAATGTATTCCGAAACTGCCATAGAAGTTTTCTCAGCTGCAATCAAAGTTTTTACGCTTTATGTTCGTTTTTCCTTCTGTGCCAAATAATTTTTTATCGGCAACAAAACCAGAAACATTTATATTTCTTATATAGATATATTTGTTTTGTGGTAGTTCAGCTGAAATATGTACAACTGTTGTCAATAACTTTTTCTCCTTTAGTTTTCTCCGATATTTGTCGGAGTGAGCGGATATAAATTCTAATGCCACCGTTAAAGCGTAACAGGGGAAGGTAGTTGTATCACCTAAACGCATTACGATCACCCCTGCTTTGGAAGTAAATACTTCAATTTGAGTCGATTGCTCGGGTTAGAAGTTGTAATCGAGCGTACCTATGTTTCAAATTGACTTGACTTTGTAAATTGCGATCAGAATATTTACACTAAGAGAGAGGAACGCTAGAATTGATATCAGCGGCTTCGGAAAGGTAGAAAGAAAAATAAAAGAAAATAGTATTAGCTGGAAACTCCCCATATTTCCTTGTTGAAGGTTTAACAAATTTCTATTTCGATTCATAACTATACAGAAAAACCTTGATGTCATCAATGTTAAGTGTATATTGTGTGTTTTTTTAATGACGTCAAAATAGGCGCTCAAAAGTTTATTGATACATTTCACAAAACGTACCTAACGCTACTTTTATATCAAGATTTGACAAGAAAGTATTCAAATGCAAACATTAAAGATGGCTTTAATAGACTACCATCAAATGATAATAATTTAATGTAATTAATTTCAACAAACAAAGAATTTATAACAAATGATAGAAATGTTCCCCGCCTTCACCCAAGCAAGCTCTAACTCTTCGCACAATCCCATTGCTGACATTTACGGATGGTTATTAATTTAAGTAATTTTTTCTATATCCTGCGCTGAAATTCATTCAGCTTACCTATCGGCCGCTGGAACATTAAGTTCTTTAGTTACCGCCACAGAAAGGTATCATATGGCTTGAGGTCGCAGGATCTGGCAGCGTAAGGTATTGATGTATATCAATTATTAATTCGTTTGTCGAAAAATGTTGGTATTATATTTAAGGTACCATGTGTTGTATGCGGAGTGGCCCCATCTTGTTGAAAACAAAAACAAATTCAAGTTCATGGTAACGACGCTCTTCGAGAAAGGGCCGTAAAATCTCTTCTCGCACATTTTGCAGTCAAAGCGCCGGAAAAAAAAATCTTGGGTAATTTTTCAACAAATAACCTCTTTCGTCTTACTTGTATCAAAAAAATATGGTTCAACTATTCTACGTCTTGAAATGGCCACCCTCTATCCTATTTTTATGGATGAAGATGTGTCTCTACCATAAAATTAGGCGTCGCCGAACTCCATACACACATGTTTTGCTAATTAATGTATCCATCTAAATGAAACCAAATCTCGTCCGTAAATTCCTAATGAGCCGTCATTGAGGATATTTAAGAACCACTGAAAATATTCGACACGCTGAGGATAATCAGCTTCATGTAATTGTTGTACAGACTGCAAACGGGATATAAGTGGATAACTTTCTTTAATATTCTGGTATTAACTGACAATTAAAATTGTTGCGAAAATTTTATGTTTCTGCCGCAAAACCATTTTATTTGAAGAGACTACGTTACCAAACACAAACAACCGACAGGTAGAGATTATAGGCAGTGAAATTGATGTTCTGTTAGGTATTTCACTAATGGCATACACAATTTAGTCTTGACAAAGACTGATATATTTCACACTGCAGGTTGAACATCAAGAAAAAGTTAACAAATCCAAGCAGACGACCACAAACGGCAAAAACGGCGCTGGTAGGCATAAAACCTGCATGGGTGGTTCAATCTATCTTGATGTGTTGAATTTTCCAGCTATGCTTTTAAACCTTCCAATACAGAATATCTGCGTTCTGATGTAGCTGAAATTGCTGGAATTATTAGTATCTGGTTAGTTAACAGCTAACAGCTAAGCAGAAGTTTGGAAATAATACTCTGCAATATATTCAATGACCCTACTGTATATACAGTACCCATAACGGACGAAACACAACACCAGCCGAATATACTAAAAATAAAAATTGAAACATCTATTAATAAATTAGGAAGTCGGAAAGCACCCAGCGCAGATGGCATAACCGCTGAAATCATAAAGGCTACAGGGAAAATCGGGATAGATACAGTACACGCAATATCCCAAAAGATATGACAATCAGAAAAGTGGACACAGGAGTGGTGTGAATCAATTTTTATACCCCTATACTAAAGAAGGACCACATAAGAATTGTAATAACTACGTGACGATTGCACTGATACCACACGTCAGCAAGGTACTACTCAGCATAATTAACGAACGCCTAAAGTCATACCTCCTTCATTAGATACCAGACGGGTTCTATGCCTGGATGCTGATGTCTTACTTCAACAGGATTTTGTAATTTGTGTTACTTATGTTTTAATCTTACTTGGTTTATAAAATAACGACTGGCATATCAAAGCATGTAAACAGGAATGTTTATTCAATTTTTAGAATAAACGTTGGCATAGGACAAATAAGATTCCGGAAATGTTTTAATTGGCCAGATGGCAGGGTTGTCGGGGAGATGAAAAAAATAAGAAGGGAGTTGTTTTAAAAAGATGAAAAGCGGCGGGTGTGTTTGAGAAACACTGTAATCCGAGCTTATATTTGAAATTCTAAATCATTTAATAACAAATGTTAATTTGGTATGGTTTATATTAAGGCATTGTAATATTATAAAGCTATTAAACTTGGACTTTGTTGGGAACTTGGAATCTTTTATTTGAATACTGGTAGAGATTATGACAACGTGGTACGAAGGTGATATGAAGGTATGGAGTTATAATTATTGAGCGACCCAGAGACCCTATGAGAGCTAGACCGGTAGAGAATTGAAGTTTGGTTTGACAGAAGCTATTACTATATTGGGAGTGTACGTAGCTAATTGTATACGATAATACTGTTATCACTGGTAAAGAGCGTTATTATACATAGCAATATACACCGAACACGTAATGCTGATAATAATGGTTGAATGGGAAGGTGGATTAACCACTGGGGGCAGACATATAAGTAATCCCAGATACGCGGACGACACCCTCATTATAACACCAAGTGAAGAAGAAATGGAAACGATCATAAATAGACTAGTAGACGTCAGCAGAACCTACGGCCTAATAGACAAAAGTTATGATTATAGGCAGAGCAAATTCTAATCAACAGCAGATCAAAAGAATCGCGGGATACGAAGTGGTGGAGAAATTCCAATACCTCGGATCAAATATAACAAATACAGGACAATGCGAATCAAATATAACAAATACAGGACAATGCGAACGGGAAACTCCAAGGCGATTGGTAATAGCACTTATTGTGACCACATGGCTGGCGAAAATCTAGAGAGACACAAGTACAACTAAGAACACCAAACAAAGATTAGTACAAACGCTTATCTTTTCCATAGCAACGTACGCCGAAAATTGGACGATTAAAAACGCAGACAGGAACAGAATCAACGCTGGGTCCACCGCACAAACCAATCGATCATAGAAGAACTCGACATAAAGAAAAGGCTGATCACGACCATATCTCTCATGCCTCAGATATTTCGGACATCTCGCGA
Organism: Limonius californicus; assembly: GCA_014611495.1. Taxonomy (NCBI): domain Eukaryota; kingdom Metazoa; phylum Arthropoda; class Insecta; order Coleoptera; family Elateridae; genus Limonius; species Limonius californicus. The sequence continues at coordinate 12,723 of JABXWE010020821.1, read as the reverse complement.
GATGTGATAACACCATGGAAACCTTAGTAAATCAAGGAAAAATGGAAGGACATGCAATGGATAGATCAAATGAAGACGATAACAGGACAAACTTTACAAGAAGCTGCCCACTCAGCTCAAGATAGAAATCTCTGGAAGACGATCATCAACTCAACTACTTAACTCATGATGTCACCATATCCCTACGATGGGTAAACGGACTGAGGAGGAGGAAGTTAGCTAACTTCTTTGTATATGGTAAATACTTTAACATTAGAAAAGCCATACTTTTTACTTTGTCAACTACAGTTTTTATCAACTTCTCCATTCCTTACGAGGAAAGTTTTAAATCTGCTTTCAGATTTGGTGCAGAATAATTGTTTGTTCTAGAAGAATTTTCGTTTTAATTATCCATGTGGTGGTGTATTTAAGACATTTGCTAAGGTAAAATATTACAAAGGGATTTAATTTCACCTTAAACTGTATTACACTCACAATCGATAAATAATGAAAAACCAATTAAAAAACAATTAATAAACTGCCAGTAAATAATCGATTATTCGATCTGTTGATTAATTTTATAATATAACTATCCATCATTCTCCTAATCAGTTAATCCAATAATAGATCAGTCGAGTATTTAAAATGTAAGTGAAGGTCTGATTAATCTATTAACCACAGCCTTGTCAATTTATAGTAATTGTAATAAATAACCATAAATTCATATTAATTAAATAACAGCAATACCATTTCATAATTAAAGGTAAATGGCTCTCACGTATCACATACCAGAGATACGTTTTATTAAGTAGAAACCCTTCACTGGAAGGATATCCTCATGTGGCACTAAATTAGAGAGATATTAGGGAATATGTATGAATATATTATTCATCCGAATAACGCTTTACTGCATTTAGTAGAGAAGCGTTGTTTTTTGCACTTTCTTTCTGTTGTGCTTCCTCACCTAAGTATTGGAGGCAGCAGCACAGTGCTATTTATTTTGCTTGGATAATCTAAAATATTATTAGTTACCAATCTTCAGCTGTCAATCTACACATATTAAATCATAGTTTTATAACAAGCTAATACATTGTTAAAAATACCCTACTGTTTGAGGTATTCAATGTTAGAAAAATATTATTTTGATGACAATGACTAACCTATACATTATTGAACAATCTGTTAATTGGATATTCGAATAATCGATTAATAACACAAATAAATTTCTGAATAATCAGATAATCGATTATTCATAAAATAAAATAGAATATTGAAATAATTTTCTGTTTGAAAGAAATGATTGAAAGTTGAACTAATTGATTAAGATACGTAATTTGGTATTTTTTGTAATAACAACTTTTGTTGCTCGTTTGAATTGAGAAAGCGAGATTCAGTTCATGAACAATTTTTTCTATTCATTCAGAGTGAATTATATTTTTTATCATGTCGAAAGTTCTTTAGTAATATTTTATATTTAAATGTGTACAGTCTTTCTAGAAAGTGATTGTTAGAGAATCGGAAAAATTTCATAAGAGAACAAGCATTTTTGAGACTCTACATTCGCTTAAAGGTATTTTCATTTAAAAATCAAAAAATGTGATTTGCTACGATACAATAATAAATGTAAGCTGTTCTATCACAAAGGTAGCTACGCATTTTCCTCTTATAATAAAAGTAAAATAAATATAAAAACATACAAATCGGTATATGGTTGGGATTTTACGGTTGAAAATTTAAAAGATCCATGTAGAAATATACTACGATCGACAGAATTTTGATAAGGATTGACTACAAAAAAATGTACCTTTTTTAAACCATACAGTTATATAACTAGTTATTAATACAGTTGATGCAATTAATCATTGCTGTAGAAGCCATAATACTTATTACAAATATCTATTAACGAAGTTATTTATAGCTGATGATTTCTATATAAACAGTGCAGGCTGCATTAAAGTGCTCTAGCTATCACTACATTGGGGTTGTTTGGTTCATATCTAAAAATTATACTATCCTATTAAAAAGCAATCCATTTTCAGAGTAACCTTACAGAACTGAAATCATACCTATCCTTCTAATGCTACTTAGACCCCTTAAGGTAGCCTGTGAAACTTCTTTTACCATTTAAAAAACCGTCTAGGTTTCTTAAGCAATTCAAATTTCTATTTGCCTCAGCCAACCTTTATTGCAGATTCATAATACTGAAAATAACATGTTTACCCTGCTGACCAGGGATGGAAAATAATAGCTACCTGCTCTCCTGATTGTGCCTCTGCTGACTAATTTTTTTCTATCAAGAGACTTCTGGTATCAGTTACTTACCCTTAAACCTGAAAGAAATTCGAGTGTCTCACGACGCCCCCCAAGTTCTCGAATTTCCCCACAAGTGATCACATCTAAAACCACTTTTCGGCTAACGCAAAAACTTCCGAGGGGTACGCATGACAACTTTACAAATGTAAGTTTATGCCAAAATTTGTCATTGAAATAAAGTAGGCCGTTAAAACGCTAGGTCGCATCAATCAATGTACGACAAAAGAGCGAATGTCGCGCCCTTTGGCGTTAATAAGTGCTGCGAGGAGTCACCGAGCACCTGCTTGAGTTATTGTTCAATATCTTGAGGGTGTAATCTGATCGGAGTGGCATCAATCTCTCGTCTACCCCTGCCTGTCATCGCACCTTCCCTGGAGTTTGTTTCCTCTGCTCCACTTGACGATGCATATATTGTCGGCAAGAATATGAAACCCATCCTCAAGGGTTCGGTTATGTATTAGTTTCTGGCTTAGTCAACTACTGACCCGACGTAAATAATAAGTCATGTGAAAACAAGAACAAGTTCTGCAATAAATACTGCCTGTCAAGAAATTTCCCTTTTAACCACTTAATCTTACGTATCACCCGGACGCCTTATAAACTTTCAACAGGTCTTAAAATCTTATCAAATTTAAATTGTAAATGGGCGAGGAGACTATGGAACCCTCTCGTACCTTTATTGCCTCTAACTCTTGACTTTAGCTGAATCCATTGAGAAACCAAAATGCCTTAAATAATTATTTTCGAATCAGAGGCATCAGTTACGGCGTGTTCGATAATGGAAAAAGGGGTAAAACTTTTAATAAACTTTATAGGGTGGAAATTTCAATGCTTATATTCACTTAAAGCTTATTCCGTGGAGTACTAAATATAGTATCCAGAAGATAACGAATTTGGAAATTTAAACGCATTTGAATTATTGTACCTTGCAGCTTAGTTGGTAATGTGTTACTACGTTTCATTAATATATTTCAGACTTTACTCAAAAGTGAGGAAGGCACGATATATATTATTATGATGTTTTATTGAGCCCGACATTGAAGCAATGAAAATATATTATGTGTGAAAAAAGGGGGAATGTTGTTTTACTTGCACCCGTAATAAAGACGATATCCCTATCATATGTAAAAAAATATTACAATATAATTACATAAGTTGTTGAAACAACACAAAGGGCACCCTTTAAACAAAAACTTTAAAAGAACTCTTATTTCAGGCTTTATAATTTTTTTTTATTGTACATTAATTAGCAATCAGAATATATTATTCTATAGGCTAATGTGCTAACATAGGACCTTAAGTATGAAAATCCTTATATGTCAGGATGAGGCCTCTTCCAGTGAGGAGTCCTCTTCTTTTTTCATCTGATGTCGTTTGGCCAGTGGCGTTTCAATCTTCTGTTGCCTTGGGGATGTAAAAGTGGGCGTATAAGGAGATTGCTGTGTGTTGTGGCTTTAGAATATAAATTTTGGTAATTGCTGTAGAACTTTAAATTCTTGCGCTGGTTAACTCAACACGGTGAAGGGTACAAAGTAGTAAATATGGAATTATAAAATATGGATGCAATAAAGAAATGAATTAAATGTTATGAAATTATCTAAGTTCTTTCCTATAAAACGTTAAACAACTTTAACAATTAAATAAAAAAAAAATTACGAGGTAAAGCAAGATCCAATTTAACAAAACACTTTCAAACGGACCCACCTTTTCACATAGAAGCACCTGCGTATATTCTTCTGGTGTTGGTACAATTTACTTGATGAAATTAGGATGGCACTCCTGCGCCTCCTGTTCATCTTGAACTTCAAAACGAAAGTTCATTACTTGTTGTTTTTTCAAGTTCCTCGCAGACAAACTTTGGACTGAGTATCTTCGTATTCATAAAATGGTTTCACAAGGTAATTAACCCAAATATGATTTACTGCTTATTACTTCAGATGTTCAATTATACCAATAAACTCATAAATATGTTGTACCTTTATATTTTTTCTTAAATGGTTAACCCCAAACTTGCTTCGCTTTTCAAATTGTTGTTGATTGATCTTACTTGTTTGTTTTAATTTAATTTACATTAACTTCGATTGCTATTGCAGTTGCAGTTTCAGAATATCATGCGAATACCTTCCAAATAATTAAAAGGTATTAAACTTTTGGCCAACTTGTAGATGATTCATAACCTTGAAATCTGTTGACGTTTTAAACGTCAAACGCAGAGATAAACAAAGCATGTCAGAAAAAACAGCTGAAGTCTACTGACGCTACTTTAAAACTCCGCCCCAAATTCTTGATTTTCGCCTAATTTGCGAATTTTATCCATATTTCACACAGGTAAGCAACAAATAACGCTGATTTGAACCGGAATACTTAATAACATAGTTATATTCAAATAGGATATAATAAACACACAAAATTACAATTGTAATTGGCTCGCCAGACGAGCGTCTGTTCATATTGAGATTTTGTTGTTATTTTCAATAGATAAGCGTGGCAACATCATATAACAAATAAAAATAAGTATATTTTACAAAAAACATGTGACTTCCTCAATCAATGAGAAAGCAGATTGAAATTAACACAAATTGACCAAATTTAAATTTTTATATAAATTCGTAGTTTACAACAATAACAACAAAAACGACGACGACGACAACGACTACAAGAATCTGAAATGTACTATTTTTGAAGAAATCTCTTTGGTTTTTTTCTTTTGTCGTTCTCCTAAAGTGATGCTAAAGCGCATAGTCTCGAATTTTGAACATTCCTTAATTTACATTTCATATTTAGTAACAATTAATTAATTATTACGGTGCCACTAGTTTTAGTTTAAAGGTATTTCTAACATATTCCTCATAGAAGCCTCTGCTATAACATCAAAGAGAACTGATAACTTGTGAAACGATCTGATGTCAGCGTTACCATGCCAGTTTTGTGTTTACCAAACAAGCAAACATTTATTTAGGGTCGCAATATAAGGGGTAAGTTATAAAACTGATTTTTCGGGTATTTTATGCTGTAAACAGTTTACATGAGTGTCAGTGCTTATCTTTCCTACTAAAAATTATCCCGGTCGATAAGCTAACCTAGAACACAAGAATTTCAGAAATTCTGAAACTTTCAGCTTATGAAACTTGACGAGCATGTACTGGTATTTTTATAGTCTATAATTTTCGCCGTCTTGGTACTACGGTTTTAGTTAGATATGTTTAATATCTACAGATCTAATTTAGCGACAGTGCTGGTAAAAAGTTTATACCTTCTTCGTTATATTATTGTTTATATGTCGACACGACATGTGTTGTTTTGAGTTTATATTTTCAGATTGATGGTCGCAACATATGTGGCTTTGTTAAACACATCAGCGCTTTATCAAAATTATTAATTAAAACTAGGTGAACCAGTGGGATGCACCTCACGCTTTGCTAGGTAGTTTTATTAAACTATAAATAAATCATATAGCGATTAAGACATTTGTTTAAGATGATCATATAATAAATATTTTTTGGTTTTCTCTAATTTTTCTCTCTCGGATTTTTGTTATTTTAATTGAATACTCTTGTGCTTCTGTATTTCTCAAATTATTGTATAAGATAATTATAGGAATTTCTACTGGTAAAAAGGTGAAAATATTCTTTAAACAAAACTACAACTTAATTTTCTTGAACACCTAATTAAACGTTATACTAAAAGCCAATAATATTAACAATTATTATTATTATTATAGCCAGTATTTGCAGCTATTGCCGCTTCTCGCATCCCAAGCGCCATCGGTTACAATAATTGTCGTAAATTCCTATATTTCTGATTTTGTTATTTAGAATTTTTTTGAACGGTAGTTTTCGAAGTAAGTTACGATAGCCAATCGTGGGTAAGGCGAGTTAAGACGGCTCGAATTTCATATATAGACTAGTTGAACCCGTGGGTTAGTAACCACATTTGTTCAATACTGATGATATATAATAACAAGTACGTTGTATGGAGTTCTAAGATCATTAACAAGATAATGGTTCGTTGTTAGACCACTCGCTTTTTGTTTAAAATTGAATATCACAACTCATTTACATACAATTATCTCTATTTTATAATTATACTTAAAATAAAATTTCAAAATAGTACTACGTGGAGCACGAAAAATATTATTTTGTTACATTTGTGGGGGTTAATAGCAGATTGTAAGGAATACGCATTATTCATGGTGATTTAAGCATATATTGTGCGTATAGGATACTAAAGACAACGATAACTATAATAATTAACCCAACTGTCTTGAATGTTGTCTTACAAATTATTGTTAATAGTTATAATAATAAATGACCTCAACTTAATCTAGCAAAATATATTTCTTACTGGTATTTGATATTGTTTACTTTGTATTGGTGGTGTTACCCGAATGAAAATATCTAACTAACAAAATCGAAGACGCCAAAGTTAAGAAGATTCGAATACTAATACACTAAAATAAGATAATTACAGAAATTTCCACGCTTTGTAAGATAGAAATATCGTTTAAATAAAACTATAACCTAAATTCCTTGAATGAAATATTACAAATTACTCTAAAGTTAATAATTGTAACAAAACATCTCGTAAAGGCCTATAATATTTACTGATATTTGTATTATTTATAATTTTTAGATGGTGTTCCTCGAATTCCAGTTGCATTATCCAGTGGTCTAATCAAAGAATAGAGTTTAATATATAGGCTAGCTGAACCCGTGGGATTGGCTCCACGCTGGATCCGATAAAACTGTAATTTTTGAAAGACTACCTCGAGGCGTTGTTTGATGCTTTAAGTTAAAAATATCAAATACGCTGTACGGATATCTAAGATATATTTAACATTGTAGTGTTTCGTTATTAGATAAATCAGCTTTTGTTTGAAATGGAATGAATTTTAATAGCTTGTCAATAGACTATCAAAACTGAATTTTATACGATTCTCTATTTTAAATTACAAATAAAATTAAATTGTTTTAAGTAAACTGCAAAAACATTACTTTTTTGCAGTTCCAGGCCTATAGTATTTACTAATATTTGTATTATTTAAAATTTTTTAAACGGTGTTCCTCGAGTTTTGAAATAATTATCCAATGGTTTAACTAAACAACTCTCGAGTCATAATCATTAAGATGCCTAGAGTAAAGTAACTGAACCTGTAGGCTAGGCTCCACGCTTTGTTTGGTAGTTTAACTGAAAAACTTAAAACATATCAAATACGCTGTCGGAGATCTACGATATACATTTAACAAGGGAATGCTTCGTTATTGGACAAATCAGTTTTTGTTTGAAATGGAATACCATATAGATTTTAATACTGCTGTCAGTAGATTTGAATAGATATTTATGGTGGTTGGATTGAACTGAGTCGGTGATTCAAGTAATAAAACGTTGGGAAACTTCTTACCACTACAATAGTTTGAGCATCTAAATTGGACTTGCACTATTGACTTGGTGAAGAACTTATCTCCATAGGTATTCTTCAGCTAAGTTGTTTGAATTAGTCCAAGTTCCTGCTGAAGATGGCAGCTTAGTTTATTTAAGTGTTCTAAATATCGTGGTGGTAAAAGGTTTCCTGAAGCGTAAATTTAATTTTTCTTTGTTGTGATGATTTGAACATGTATTATCCAAATAGGGTGATAAAAACAACAATAATTATACGATATGCTTTCTTTTAGACATAAAAATACTGTTTACACATAGCTTTAACCTAACTTGCTTAAATGATGTCTTATTGTGAAAGTCGAGCTCCATCTAATCTGGCGATTTATAATATTTACTTCTTCTTCTTCTTCTTAATATAGGTCGTTGACCTGTAATTTCTAGTTCTATTCTTGGGAAATCGAAGCCCAACTATCCCGCCATCTTTTCAATGGTCTTCCCGGTTATCTTTTTCCGTCTGGCCTTTTGTCTCGTGCAATCTTCGCTATTCTGTTGTCGTCCATTCTCGATACATGTTCATTCCACCTTCTCCTTCTTTGTCGCGTCCATCTTACTATATCCTCCATTTTACATGTTCTTCTGATTGTTTCGTTGCTAATTCTGTCTCTAAGTGTCTTTCCTGCAATAGCCCTCAGTGTTCTCATTTCAGCTGTTCTTAAAATTTTCTTGCTTTTGGTAGTATCTGCACGTGTTTCTGCCGCATATGTCATGACAGGTCTAATGCATGATTTGTATATGCGAGTCTTGCTCTCTATATTCAAATATTTGTTATGCCATATTGTGTCTTTCAGGCATCCAGCTGTTAGCGGCCTTGTTGATTTGAGTTCTTACTTCACCACATAGGTTTCCATAGCTTGAGATGTTAATGCCTAGGTAGTTAAAGCTATTTACCTGTTGAATTATCGTATTATCTGCTACTAGTTTCTATCTTAGGGGTTCTTTTGAAATAGTGAGGCACTTGGTTTTTTCAATAGATATATTCATGTTAAAATCCTTGGCAGCCAAATTGAATTCCTGTAATAGACGTTGTAGGTTGTTCTCGTTGTCTGATATTAAGACAGCGTCGTCTGCATAGCACACTATCTTGATTTCTCTATTTCCCAAACTATAGCCCATTCCTTCTTTTGATCGAGTTCTATTTATTATTTTATCCATGATTGTGTTAAATAATATAGGACTCAAGCTGTCCCCTTGGCTTATGCCTGTTGTTGTTTTTATATCTTCTGTTAGTTCATTGTTAACCCTGATTGCTGTTTTGTTGTCTGTGTTTAGATTTTTGATTATTTGTATAATGTTCCTAGGTATCTGTTTTTCTTCTAACACATTAATTATGTCGTTCAATCTTATTCGGTCGAATGCTTTAGTTAGGTCAATGAAACACATAAGAACTGGTTTGCAGTATTCTAATGACTTCTCCGACAATTGGCGAATTATGAATATGGCATCTGTTGTCGATCTGTTCTTGCGAAAACCTTGTTGTTCCTCATTAATTGGACTCAAGTTGTTTATAATACCTATGATGTTAGTTAGTAATTTCATGGTTGTGCAAAGCAAGGTTATTCCTCTGTAATTTTCATGATTTTTCTTCTCGCCTTTTTTGAAAATGGGGATTGTTATACTGGATTTCCACATTAAAAGTTTTGTTATTTCGCTTATTAGACTATCACCACTGTATTTTATTAGCTCATTAGGCATGTTGTCAGGACCTGAAGCTTTTCTATTTCTTAATTTTTGTACGGCCTCTTTAATTTGCTGTTTTGATATTATGATATCTTCAATCTGGTCCTCTTCGATTTCTACATCTTGTTGATTAATGTTTTGTTCTATCTCTTCTTCTTCTGCTTTGGTTGTGTAAAGGTTGTTAAAATATTCTATCCAATTTTCTTTACTTATTCTGGTGGTTTCGATATATTCATTAATGGGTTTTTTCTGTGTTCTGATCATTTTCCAAACTTTCTTCTGTGATCCGTACAAATCACTTTCCATATCTTTTGTGAGTGGATCCAATAGTCTTTTTGTTTTTATTTATTCGGGCGTTAACTCTGTTTCTTATCTGAACATAGGGAGTCTGTGCTTCTTCTGTTTTCATACTTTTGTAATGTAGGTATGCTAGCCTTTTCTCCTTCGATAGTATTTTGATTTCATAGGTGAACCAAGGTTTGTATGTTTTTCTGCTGTTCTTGTTCACTTTTCGTGTTCCGAGAGCTTCATGGGCTGCCTGAAGAACATTCTTATGGATTTTGTCCCAGCCTGTATCTACACTGTCCTCTTCTGTAATTGAGTTATTTGCTATTTTTTGATTGAGTCTGTTCTTATACAATACTTGTGTGCTGTAATTGTCTAGTGATTTAATGTTTAATTTCTCAGAGATCACTGTCGGGCCTTTCTTCTTGCGTGTCATACTTATACGCATTTTACATAGTACTAAGTAATGGTCTGAGCCTATGTTTGCCGAGGCAAGGCTTCTTACATCAAGTATCTGAGTTGGATGGATATTCCGATTGCTGATTATCTATCTATTCTATCAGTATTTCTCCATTCTCGTTCACAGTTTCTTTGTTGAACCTCCGTTTATAACTTCATTACCTATCCTAGCATTAAGATCACCCGTTATCATCATTTTGTCTGTTTTAGGAACTTCGTCAATTTTTTTTTATAGAGCGTTATAAAACTCTTCTGTCTCAGTTTTAGGTTTATTTATATCGGGAGCATATACTGCTATAATGTGTAATGTTTGCTTATCAGTTTTTATTGCAGTAGTTAGTATTCTATCATTAATGTATCTGATGTCTACGATATCTTTTTCCAGTTTATCATTAATCAGCAATCCCACGCCAGATCGGCCCCTTTCTTTTTTGTTTTTACCAGACTATATGAATACGTAGTTTTGAAATTTTATGTTACCTTTACCTTTTCTCTTTGTTTCGGTTATTGAGCATATATCTATTTTGTGTTTATTCATTTCTATTATTAGTTCGTGACATTTCGTATTCCACGAGTTTATTTTCCAGCAGGTCATTGTTAGGGTGTTTTTCCTCCAGATATTCTTTTTCCTGTTTCTCGCATTAGTCGTCATCATATTGTTCAGTCCGGGTTCCGAGGTTGTTTACTAGTTCTGTGAGTAATATTTACTGATATTTGTTATAGTTTAGTTTGTTTGAGTGGTATTATCCGAATTAAACAATCTAACTAACAAACGCCAGTGGTTGAAACTATCATGATATAAAAGTACTAAATAAAGCGGACAAAACAGGAAACATATAAGTAAACGTGTTTGGTATGTTAATAGAAAACTTCGCAAGGAAAAGAAAACCGTTCGTGTAAGTATTTCATATTTGTGAATTATGACACGGCAGGGCAACTTTTCCGCTTCTGACATAATTTGATGTTATTAGCATAATTTAAAATGCAGAGCAACAGCGTTTTGCAAACTAAAATAAATATTCATGTCAATGCTAGGGTAACTATATTTCTACATTAACAGACGCCATAAATTAGAAATTTAATATAAACTCTCCCTTCGTCTGGTGCGTGGATGTCGCTGGTAAAATGACATTCAGATTGCGACTGTCACAACTGCGGAGATTAACTAGTAACCCTGCTTATTCAGAAACTTTTACTGCTGCTTCATAAGCACCGAGGGCTCGAACACAAAACAATTACTGTCGTGCAATTGAAACTTGCAGTCTGCAGTAGTTGCGCTTTTGAATTTTCGCTGAATTGCAATCATTACCTTCGGTTGACCTAAATTTTGCGGAAATCCTTCTCTTTTTGATGTGCGCTGTCGACGATGAAGATTTTAAATCAATCCGCTTTGCTCTATAGCATTACGTTATCGTTTTGTTCTTGCTCTTGTCCATTCAGTTAAATCCACCCTTTATAAGATAAAAACGTTCTGAGGCGTACTCAGAATAACTCTGCTGAAACCTAAAAGCTCTCGAAATAACCTTGAGAAAGCATTGGAAGTGATTTTACGCGAAACCAAAGTTTCCTTTCAGACATACGTTCCCGCTAATGGAATTTCCTTCATATTCGTTTATTCTAGAAAGAAATGTATTTGCTTCTATAATTTTCCTTTTCCAAATATCTTAAATGTAGCTAACTTGTAGTCGGACAGTGAAGATTTCGAATAGTTTGTAGTAACTTTACCTGAATACGAATATTTTTTGACCTAGAGATAAAATATCTTTGGTACATAAATAAATCCTAACAAATTTTGCGAAACTATTTCACTTCCTACTGTAACTGTAAGAGTCGGCCGGTGGGTCCACATGAATTGAATTTTATTAATGTACAGCTGTGAACTACCATATTATTCCTCAAGCAAGCAATGCAAGTCAGGTTGGTCCGCTGAATATAAAATTAAACATTGAAGATCTTCGAAGTAAACATTATTCCTCTTCTAGATTCCCAAGTATTTATCTGAAATAGCAAGTACACTATAATGATTTTACTGGGTTGTTAGAATTTCTATTCTTATAGATTATTGGGTAAGTACTAACAAAATTGGTGTTGAAGAGAATCAACCAATTATTGAAGTGTTTGTCTGATAATTTGTAAGAATCACTAAAGCTGATATTTAATGTATTAGGAGTATTATTTATGTCTGAATCCAAAGATTTTCCGAGATTAATCCAAACATTCAAGGGAATAATCCAGAAAACAATTTGAAAAATATTCAACTTAAGGTTGAATTTAAATATTTTTAGAGAATAATCCAGTATAAAACTTTCATGAACTAATTAATTAGTTGATCCAATATAAAGTTTCGCAAAATATTTTAATTAGGATTGATTTCAAAAATTTTTAAAGAATACTCCCGCATATAATTTATGAAAAATATTCGATTATCTATAAATCCAGACATTTTAAGAAAATAATCCAATATAAAATTTTGAAAAGTATTCTCACAAAGGTTGAATTCGAAGCATTTTAGGGACTTATCCGTTAGAAAGTAACAAATAATTCAGTAAGTTAGTTTTGAAAATGTTTGCA
>JABXWE010020820.1:0-20559 GCA_014611495.1 Limonius californicus | reverse complement strand
TTTATTAATACATAAATACCCTAAACTTACAAATAAACGAACTACAAGCATTTAAATGTCGATTATTGGAAAATAAAAGAAACACATTTTATTATCATCTATCATCTAAGATGAACAAAAGATCGCTGCTCGATTTATTTCTATTAGTTTTAAACTTATCACAGATAACTAGTAGAATAACAAAAGATACATAGTACCTGTCAAGATTATAATATTGTAATCAACGTAAGTAGCTATTTGAATTTGCTTTAACAATGGCATTCACACATTTAGAAAAATGTGATATGTTAGAAAGTTACATAGTTCGTCAAAAAAAATTCCCATCGTGCTCTCGAACATTACAATGCGTTATTTTCCGGACGAATCTTGTCTAATCGAAGATATTTCTTGATCCTATACCGAAAGTTTAGGTCAAATAATAAAGTGTTCGCTAAATCTGTTCCAAGAAAACGATTTATACTTAATGAAGAAGCTGAAACGAATGTAATGGCATATTTCGAAGCGTTTCGCGAAAATTCAATAAGGGAGTGTAAGCGTGATCGTGGACTGAGTGTCTGGGAACTGTTCATAATATCTTAAAAAAGAATAAGTATGTACCGTATACGTATAGACCCACTCAAACTTTAATGGCAGATGATCAAAAAAGACGTACGGAGTTTTGTCGATGGTTTGTTAATTGCGTTAGGCGCTGTCCGAACTTTTTACGTTTAATTTTGTGGAGTGATGAAGCTAATTTTTCTAATTGTGGTATGTTTAATCGAAAAAACCAGCATTACTAGAGTCGAGAAAATTTTATGCGTAACCATCCTCATAATCCCCAAAAACGTTTTAGTGTAAATGTATGGTGTGGCTTAATCGGGGGAAGAATAGTAGGGCCTGTATTTTACGAAGGTACTCTTACAGGTGAACGGTACACAGAACTGTTGCAAAATACAATAGAGGAGTTTTTAGATGATCTCAATGTAGCTGATCGCCCACAAGTTAGTTTCCAGCAAGATGGTGCACCATCGCACAATTCTCACACTGTTGCTGGTTTATTAACAGAACTTTTTCAAGATCGCTGGATAGGTACACGTGGACTAATATTATGGCCACCACGTTCGTCAGACCTTACACATCTGGATTTTTATTTCTGGGGATTTTTAAAAAATGAAATTTATAAAAATCTCTATGAAAATACGAATGATCTTCAAGAAAGCATCAGCAATATCATAAACAACATCGACGGACGAACCATCTTAAAGGCTGTTAGAATGGTGTACAAACGTGCTCCAAAATGCATAGAACAAGAACGACATGTTTTCGAGTACATGATCTAAGTTTTTTGTTTGTTTTTACTCTTTTAGTTTAATACTAGCTTTCCCTTTATGTCCTTATAGTTGTTTTAAATGTATTAATTATTAATTAATTATTAATTATTAATTAATTATTAATTAAGCAAAGTGTATTAATTTTTCGATAACTAGCCAATGTCAACATGATTTTCCTTTAAATGCTTGTAGTTCGTTTATTTGTAAGTTTAGGGTATTTATGTATTAATAAATTTTGTTTAAAATTAAATAATCGTTTAAAATGTGCAAAAATATACAGGGTATTCCAATTAAGAAAATGTTGTTTTTCTTAATATCTCGAAAACGCGAAGTTCAATTGTTTTTAAAATGTTACCATCGTAATCGGAAGAAAAAACGCTACTACTTTGGTAATTTAACCAACATCCTATCTTTAGTAGTAACAAAGTGGGCAATAGTGCCGACTTCAATTTGAACACCCTGTATAGAGAAGCACCAGGAGAAATGATTACTGGCCCGAAATATTCAAATCAAAGGTAATAAATGCAATAAAATGAGCAAAAGAGGGGGAAATGCCTGGACCAGACCGTATATTGAAAAGCTAATTAAACTGGCTCTAATGAAAATAACATAACTGATTACTAATTTGAGTAAAGCTATATTACGCTGTAGTTTTGCAAAAATGTATTGTTTAACCGCATTTGGATTGAATACGGGTTAATCTTATAGTTTCCGATATTGGGTTGACATCATAATGCTGTGTAACCTTGTTCCCTAATTCCCCTAATTCTAGTTTCTCAGTTTGTTTTACTTGTTTACAGTCACTTTGATAAAGTTGTGGAGGAATTTATCAGTCTTATTTGTACCTTCTTGAGCTGTAATTAATAAAAAATATGTAAAATTGTAATCAGTTTGACAGTTGCATACTAATTTGTAATTGTGTGAGATTTATACTTTTCTTTTGCGAAAAGTATGTTTATAATGTTGTGCTAAAGTATGTTAAAAAGTTATTAGTTGATTATGATAAACATTTAATTTAATTTTAAGAATTTGTTTAAAAATTATGTTAAAATATTTGTGAATTTCTAAATATGCATTTTTAAACATATACCCAGTGAGGCATCAAAATGTTCATATTTTAATGTACAACACAGTGGTGTTTTCAATTTAACGCAAGATAATTTACAAGAAAGTTATTGCAATTTATAAGAATTTGATAAATTTTGGTCATTTAATGCTTGGACTTGATTGGCTGATTTTGGTTGGGTCGCATTATGTTTTGTTGTTTGTGTGCTGTTTCCTTAGCAACGGGGGAAAATAAGGAGTTTTTGGTAATTAAAACGTTGTGGTAGTTGCAAGAATTCCATCATTCAGAACGCACGTTGGCAGCTCCTCTAATTTGTTAATTTGTGTCTCTATTTATGTGTTATGGTAATAAATCCAAGTGTTTAGTATTTGAGTACATACTCGAAGTTATTTTATTGTAGTTACAGCCGAGATTTTCGAAAATCTCAAGAAAATTAGAAAGTTCGGCGCAGAATTGGAAGTTAGCGTCTCCTGATCGTATTTTGTTGCCGATCGTCGTTTTATTTTTATTTTTAGTTGGTCAACAATATTGGTATGTAAACCAAACATAAATTTTAATGTTCTTCGATGATAACTCCAAGATTAACAAGATTTGAATATGAATAATTATCATTATTTAAATATAAAAGAAATAATAATGCTACGTTATTGTGATATTAATAAAATCTCCATCATAAAAGTTTTCCACACATAAAATTTGGAGGTTATAATTTTTGTTATTACTAAAGCAAGTACTACAAGTGATTTTATGGGTTATTCGAATTAATGAAATTAATGTGAATTTATCTACTTACTTGTTGGCCAAAATTTTAATTTAAATAAAGAACATTTACTGCGCCAATTTCGTTAAACATCTTT
This sequence comes from Limonius californicus, assembly GCA_014611495.1. Lineage (NCBI taxonomy): Eukaryota > Metazoa > Arthropoda > Insecta > Coleoptera > Elateridae > Limonius > Limonius californicus. The sequence goes on along the minus strand of JABXWE010020820.1, from coordinate 17,326 downwards.
ACGTGACACGAACTTGCTGTTAACCTTTGTGTACCAGAGCAAAGAAATGCCACATTTCTGAGAATTCATCAAGGTAAAATTCATATCCATCATGGCTATAGTGAGGAAGGTGAGTTTTATTGTATAAACGAATTATATAGAGTTAAAGAGTGTTATATTTTTAAAGTTGTTTGTCATTTGTAAAATGTGTAGAAAGCCACTTTGATTTATTGAATAAGAAAGCACTTATAATTCTGATTTAATTTTTGCGAAATAACTCTAAATGTTCGAATTTCTTTTATTTCCCTGTGCCTTTTTTTGTGTTTACCTTGTTCCTTAGCGTTCAAGTGTACACAGTTTGCTCCAGTTATAACAGTGACCCTGGGATCGTTTCATACAGACTGGTGCAAAGTTTATTTGATTTATGTGTTGGTTAGACAATTTATAGTTTGATTTGTTTATTATCAGATTCGCAGCAAAGTGAGTTATCTTGATAATACACCCATTAAAAATTAAGCTACGAGTTTGAAACTTTGCTAAAATAATGTTTCATTATTGCGTATGAAATGATCAGGTTTTCATAAAAAAGATTAACAATTATAAGAAAACAATAACGACAACAAAAACAAAATTAATAATGTGTAACATCGCCATGAACAGCAATGCAAGCATTTACTCTTCGTGGCATGCTTTCTATCGAGTGGTCTATGTTCTTCTGGGGTATCTCGTTCCATATAACCACAAGTTGGTGTCTCAGCTCGTCTAAGTTGTTAGGAGCTCTTGGCAATAATCTTAGTCGCCGACCCACACCGGTTCTAGGACATTATGAATATAGCGGTGAGCATTTAAAGTGTCTGGGACGAACACAAGAGATGATCTTCTACCGAAACAAATCGCACCCCAAATCATAACTCCAGGTGTTAAAGCTGTACGGCGTCTTTCAACAAACTCTAGATATCGTCTTTCTTCTCGATATCGATGTACCTTCCTACGGCCGTCATTTTCCCACAAACAAAATCTTGATTCGTCACTGAAGACAATGTCGTTCCATTGCTGATTCCAATGCTGCCGCTCTTAACACCAAGCAAGCCTAACAGCCTTGTGATGTGCAGTTAAAGGGAACCGTTGGAATGGACGGTAGGATTGCAGTCCAAAAGAAGAGATTCTTCTGCAAATTGTTGCCATTGACACGCGGCGGTGAAGAGCTCGCATCCAGTCTACAGCAACAGACCTTGTTGTTTGAAAGCGTTCTCGTGTAGCCATTCTTCGAAGAAGACGATCTTCACGACCATTGCTGCTACGTGGAGGTCTACCAGCTGGACGATGTCGCTGAATGCCTTCTTCTGTCTAAGCAGACCATATTCTTGCAACTGTAGTGTGGTCCTGATTTACCCTTCTACCAATTTCACGAAAAGTAAGTTCAGCTTCTTTCATCCCGGTAATTCGACCTCTATCAAAATCGGAAATGTAGTTACAATTTCTACGTTGTCTTACTGGAGGCATTTTAAAACATTAATTCTGTCACAAAATGTAACAAAATCTCGAAACAACTAATTAATGCTTACTAGATATTGTTTTGTTTCTAAACAATAAGTTGATGAGAGACAGAAAATCTTCTTTGGAGGGCAGAACAGTTAACTAGAGAGCATAACTTTTGAATATGTTCAGGGCATGCCCAAAAGTCGACTTTCAAGGTTAACTTTTGGGTATGTGAAGAAGGTGGCTTTGAAGGTTAGCTTTCAGACATATTTTATGGTTAACCAAACGATGACTTTCGAGGTTAACTTTTGGACATCTTCTAAGATTAACAAAAAGATAACTTTCAAGGTTAGCGTTTGGACATCTTTTATGGTTAACTTTTAACAACCTTGAGGATGCCTTAAGGTTGCTTTATGGTTAACTAATTTGTGACATAGTTGACCTATAGGTTAACTTTTGGTTGACTAATGGTGACCTTGTATTTTTGAGAGGTTAGCTTTTAGATAGTTTTTGGGTAACTTTAGTTATGTGGGGTGCTAACGCCCTCAAAATTACTATATAACCTGGATATTACAAATTACCACATATTTAACCCTTTAAACTATTGTGAAAATCAAGAAATAAGTTCGTACATGCTTCAAACATCTAAGCTGAGTTCTGTCGAAGAAACACAGAAAAGGAGATAATCTGTTCTATCATATGTACATTACTAACCAAAATGTATGTTTTATTTAATATAGATACACAGATTTGATACAAAGTTTTGGAACATACTTTATACATAGGTAAAGAAAATACAGCTAAATCATAAACTATAGACTATAAGCAAAAGTTATATGGACAGTTTTTAGATTTACAAACATATGTTCAGTTTCATATGAAATGCACCATCCATTAAAAATACGTGTTTGAAAATTTGCTAAAATAATGTTTTATTATTACCTATGAAATGAACACTATTTTCATTAAAAAAATCAAGTGGTTGTGGTGTTCGTCTACTGTCTCTCATCAACTTGTTGCTTAGAAACAAAAGAATATCTAGTAAACATTAATTAGTTGTTTCGAGATTTTGTTACGAAATCTAGAGTTTGTTGAAAGCTTTAACACCTGGAGTTATGGTTTGGGGTGCGATTTGTTTCGATCACCTCTTGTGTTCGTCCCAGGCACTTTAAATAGTCATCGTTATATTCATAATGTCCTGGAACCGGTGTTAGTACCACTCATGCAGACGTTGCTAAACGGTATTGCAAATGTTGCCCTGGCCTGCACGATCACCGGACTTATCGCCGATCGAACATCTTCGGGACATGATAAGCCGGTGCCTAAAATTATTGCCAAGAGCTCCTAACAACTTAGACGAGCTGAGACACCAACTTGAGGTTATATGGAACGAAGTACCCCAGGAGAACATAGACCGCTTGATAGAAAGCATGCCACGAGTAAATGCTTGCATTATTGTTCATTGCGATGTTACAGATTATTAATTTCGTTGTTGTTATTGTTTTCTTATAATTGTTAATCTTTTTTTATGAAAACGTGATCATTTCATACGCAATAATGAAACATTATTTTAGCAAAGTTTCAAACCCGTAGCTTTATTTTTTATGGGTAGTGAATTTCATATCAAACGAAGTGTAAATTATACAGTTCAAAATTGTTATCAAGCTACTTCATTGTAAGATATTGCTTATTTTGGCTGCTATTCAAATACAATTTCTTAAATTCACAATATACAGTCTGTATACACCTTTTAGGCAATTAATTATCCTGTTTATGCGGGAAGCGTTGCCGCTGAAATATAATGAAGAGGCAGTAGTTTAAAAAGGTATAATTGACCTAATAAACTGTTGTAACTAGATCTTAGAATCTTGGGAATTGAACAGCTGAAAGATGGCGTGTGGTGCCAATTACGTGAAAACAATAAGAAATGAACCGTTATGGAATGACGATGATCATTACCAAATATTACCTAATAACGTTGAATTCCACATTACCCATAAATGTCAGTTTATTAAAACAAAACTTCGACGCACGTAGAAGTCAAGCACCTGAAGTAACCCAAAAAGTTTTAAAACGTTCTCTAGTAACACTTCTTTCTTCTTACTCAGCATGTAAGTAGTATTAAGTCTAAACCATCCAAATTTCCATAACCCAAAAACGCCAACTCTTCAATATCGTTATCACATGAGCAAGTACCTTTCCAAAATTGATAATCTTTTTATACACAGCAACTGAAAAAACACCGTGGGGCAATCCAGGGGTATCGAAGATAATTTAAAAGCAAGCACACGCAGTCCAGTGTACGATTACATCAAACCTGACACACTAACATACTAAGAAAAGTGATCATCTTTGAATGATTGTACTAGGGCCAAGCTAGGGAACAAGTTTGAAATTCCGAAACGGTAATATTAGTACAATATTGCTCATAAGGAACTTTACTTTCTCTTGGTATCCATAAGTACTAAAAAATTTGATCGTGAGGTTTCTTCACTCGCTGCAACTGATTATGTGTCTCTTGTGTTACGTGCTACAACGCAATACTTGACCTAATCCAACATCCAGCCTCGAGACTTAAATTACATCGGGTATTGATCGAAAACTGAAATGAATTCCCTCTATACGCACGCAACAAATTAGCTCCCGCTTATATGGTAGATGATGCACCTTCAAACAACAAGTGAAAGTTCTTGCCGATCTATAGAGTTTTTTAATATTTCTGAGGTTGCGGCATACATCAATCTTCACGTAAGAAATGTAATGTTAGTATTTGCAATAAATACGTGAGTCCATGTGGGTACTACGATTTTTTTAGCTAATAGAAATTTTAGATAGAGGCGGAAACAGATTTCTACTATTTGTACGCGATGTTATACTTTCTTCACAATTGTGCTAATTACATCTTCAATGTACGAAAATTTACAGGATGTGGTTAGAAAGCCATTAGAATTGATATTTAATAATGTCAGATGAATAAAACCCACAACATGCTTGAGGTAATCGCATAATGTATTGCTGAAATTCATAGTTGTTGAAGGTAATTTACCTCAGCTATGCATTTTATTACAATCTATTGATTACTTAATTCTTTTAACTTTCGAGGTGTTTAACTTGTTTGTTTTTCCCGAATTATATTTTGATAGTTATATTATCATATCTCCAAACAACTATACTTTTTATAAGAAAAGGCTCGCTGGGCTACTTTCACCCACAAAACTTACATGCAGGCTAATTCTCTATAATCGCTGATATTAAGAGTTTTTATTTTTTTATTGCTAAGTATTAAAATTGTTGGAGGTGTAAATAATATTAGCTTACTAGAAAATTAGGTAAATTAGCCCAAACGCAACAGTAATTATTAATTTTTTCGGTAAGGAATTATTGTAATAGTCGTTTCAAATTTCGACACTACATTACGATAGTTTTCACAAATTAAAATTAGTTCAAATAATTGTGGTACCTCGCCTAAGATGCATATTTCTATGTATTTATATGTATCAGATCAGTACAATTATAAAATCAATAAAAAAACTCTTTTTTTAAGAACTGTCATTACTTTATATTCAATTGATTTCCACGGCTCATTCTCAAACGTTGTGAAATAAACATCGATGCTACAAAACTTGGGCAAAAAAAGCGTTTACGTGATAAGTTAGCAGTTACGCGTATTTACAAAGTTTATGACTTACGTCGCGATATAGCTTATTTACGAGTATTTGTTAGGCGTTAAGGGCTTACTACATTCAGCAAATTTGGTTAACGGGAACCGGCAACTTGGTGGAAGCAACTTAGATTGAAGCAACTGAAGTTACCCCAAGCATATTACACTTGGAAACTAAAACACCCCGCAGTTTATTACGGAAACCCGTGTGTTTATTTGTTTGCATTGTTGTTATCTTGTATTTTGAACTTTTGACCTGTTAAAAAAATAATAAAATGAAATATAGTATAGTTTGTTTAAACATTTACATGATAATCAGATACAGAGAAACTGGCAGGCATATGAACTTCCTATGGTTAGGAGTCCATATTAAACTGTAGGTGCTCTATGTGTATGGCACCGTACACGCGCAGCATAGAGGTAGAGGATAAGAAAGCCATCTCGCCAAGAGATACCCGTATCTCTGTTTTACTTGTGACTCTTACTCTCAACCTTAATGACTTAGTGTTTGTTTAAATAGAGTTACAGAGGAACTTAAAATACTTATTTTTATGTATTTTACTATATCAATGAGGAACCTCTAAATCAAATGGAATTGTAATTGGAATTGTAACCTGTTGATATTCCTATCAATTTCCCTTATTTCTTTTATTTTATTGTTTATTCGGTCGAATTAATTTAATTAATTTTTGTTTTAGTGTAGCAAATGGATGGATATTATCCAGAATAAATATAGTTATAGAATTAAAATAGTTTTGCAAAATTATAAAAATAGTCTAATTAATTATAATTTTTTACGTAATAGTAAAGTAATGTAATTTGTGGTAAAGTTGTAACTCATTGATTAGTTACAATTTCCACCGTTCAATATAATCAGGATTATATTACCACAATTATTAAAATGATTAGTAAAATTCGTATAAATTTATTCGAGGAAATACAAAGTAGGTATTAAGCCCCTGTCCCACTGTAAATATTTTTTTAAAGTTTTGATATACACGAAGCTTCTATAAAAATATCGTCGCGTCAAAATATTTTTATGGCGTCTGTATTTTGATGACGTCATGTAAAATAGTTTAATAAAATGAAACCGTTCCTAATTTTACAATACTCCACAACTGTGATCTAGGCCTTGGTGGTCTAGTGCTTAGTGCACTTGCCTATAGATCCAAAAGACGCGGGTTCGAATCCGGCCGAGGTCGATGGGATTTTTGTAGCAGGGAAAATGTCGTCCAATAAAGTTAAAATGAATTGGCCCGCACAATTCCCAGACCTTAAACCCATCGAAAGCGTATAGCTAACATTATTTCTAAAAAAAAGCCGACAAAATATAGATTGATTGATATTGATATTCAAGCCCTTATCGGTGCTTTCCACTGCATCTTCAAGGAAAAACTTCGAAAACTAGTAAACTAAATTCTCAAATAGATGCAAATTAGTCATCAAGCACAACGCCTGACCGATAAAATATTAAAGTATTCTCTCGTTAATCAGTAAGTTCTGTAACATCGCATGTTGTAACTTAAATTCATCATCATTAGTTCCTTAGTTGTCTTCATTCCTACATGCTGTTCGCTTTTTACATACAATCATATACAGCAGTTCTTTCGATGTCATCCTCTAAGGCTTTTGTGTGCTTTGTTAATTTGGTTTATTAAATTTAAATGTTGTCTGCAACTTCCCGAATGGTGCCCCAGCTAGAGAAACTCTTGTGGCCAAATTTGTTTCTAAATTAGTGTTTTCTATTACTTTATTTTTTACATTTATTTCTTCATTACTTTCATCGAGCTCGTTTGTCAAGCATTTAATTTTTTTAAATTTATCTTTTGATATTACGTTTAGTTCTGTCAACATTTTCTGTAGCCCTTTCCTGTTATGTGCAATTAGGGTATCATCATTTGCGAATATTAAAAGGTGTAAGTAGTTATTCGCCATCTATCGGCACAACTTTATCCTCCCATTCTAGAGTTCTTAACGTGTCTTCTAAAGCCAGTGTAAATAATTTTGGAAAGATCGAATACCCCTGTCGTACTCCAAGATTTAGTTTTATTTTGTCTGTTTCCTCTTGTGATGTTATTTATATTATTGCATTTTTGTGTACACGGTGTGAACATTTTATCAAGTAGGTAGGCTACACCTCCCACATGTGCATGAAATGTATAATTAACTTTTCTTTTTAGCTATAAATAATATTTTGTTACATTAACAGTCCGTTGCCAAATGTCAACTGCCGTTTTGTCAAAACTTACAAAAGTACAAAGTTGTTGATTTGTATAGATTCTTATGGTAATAACAATTGAAGAGTGTAAGTTCTAAAGGATATAAGTGCCAAAATCTAAAAATATTATTTTTTTACTAAAAACGGATCTATGTGCCAAGCCCAATACATACATAAAAGGGCTAAGTGCCACTTGCAACCCAAGTACTTTTTCTACTCTGTAACAAATGGCGCCCCGTGTATGTGCCAGAGAAGTTTATTCCGAAAGGATATAAGTGCCAATTACTATTGTTAGTTTAGTTTAGTTTACGGTTCGTCTTGCAATATGGATGGTGAAAGTAATAGAAAAAGGCCAAAGAAGCGCACAGAATCAATCAAAAGTTTGGGAGACTACCAAAGTTTTAAAGAAGGGCAAAAACTTGCAAGATATCAAAAATTACAATATTGAGCAACTTACATGTCAAAACAGAATTAGTGCATTAAAACTAACAGATTTAAAAAATATGCTAGACTACATTCCACTCAAACACTACCACTTTTATGAGAAATTGATCAAAGATTCGGAACAACAAGTTAACAACCCTAATGACAATCAAGAATCTGAAAATTCGACTGGATATTAGTAGTGAACTTATATTGTTTTGACGTATAAGCGTATTGGCACATACACCCTTTTATATATTGTTTCATATATGACGTTTGTATCTTTTATCCAACTTTATTGGTATTTTATTTTTTTTATATCACCTTTTGATTTTGTTCCTCAAATACACGTGTTCTTTTTTTATTTATACTGGTAAAGATAATAATTAAATAAAAAGATTTTGACAAAAGTTGTTTACATTCAATTTATATTGTTTATTTCGATTACTTTCATTTAAACTTTTTGGCACTTAGATCTTATAGAACTTACACTCTTCAATTAGTTTCAATGTATTCTAATACCGAGAAAACGGATTTGATGTTGATTTAGGGAGAATGCAGGAAAGCGGCGGTCTTAGCAGTACGACGATATGCACAAACATATCCGGATATACCTCTTCCATCACATAATACCTTCTGGCGTTTGGAAAGAAATTTGCGGCAATGTGGACAGATTTCCAATCGAAAGGTGAGACAACGACATGTCACAACTGCAGGAGCTGAAGCGGCAGTCATCGAACAAGTAACTGGTAATCACCATATAAGCCTACGAGCACTTGCAAGAACTGTAGGCTTTAGCCAAAGTTCAGTATTTAACATTTTAGAAGCAATGTGTAACACCTTACTGAAGATGATTATACACGTCTACTGAATTTCTGCCAATTTTAAGAAACGAAATTACTACTGACCCCCTGTTGCTAAGAAATATTCTATTTTCTGACGAAGCGACGGTTAGTAACCATCGGTGTGAAAATAGACACAATTGCCATTTCTATTCACAAGATTACCCACATTGGATTCGGTAAGCATACGTTCAAAGAATTAATTAGTAAATAAATTGATTGTATTTTCTTAGTACATCGAACGTAAATAGTTTGATTTTTATTTATTTAAACAATGTAAAGTTTACGAAGATACCTACGGAATACAAACGGCTGTAATGTGTGAAGCCTACCTACCTGTTACAATATAAAGTAATCACCCTGTATATTCGATAGTTTGTGTATATCTATAATCTACTCGGCTATTACCTAGAGCATTTAAAACCGCCCATAATTCTACCGAGTCACATGATTGTGCATAGTCCACCATTGCCATCCAAATTGGTATACGAGGTCGGACAAATATATAAAGGGATTGATCAAATACAAAGCATGTGAGATAGCCATAGGTGAAAATACCTTTAGCGTCCTTCGAACTAATCTCCCTCGACTTCTACGCACCGTTGACATCGACGATACAAGTCGCGGAAAGCCTGCTTAAACTTGTCGCGAGGAAGTGCGTTTAGTTCGGCGGTAACATTCCGTTGAATGTCTTCCACGTCGTCAAAGTGCCTTCCCTTGAGGGTCAATTTCAGCTGAGGAAACAGCATGAAGTCCGCTGGAGACAGATCCGGCGAATAGGGAGGATGTTCTAAGACTGGGACATTTCTTGTCGCCAAAAAGGTCTTCACAATCAAAGCAGAATGCACAGGGGCATTTTCGTGTAGAAGGTGCCACTTGCCGGAGGCTGCCAAATCCGGTTGCACACGTCGATTGCGTTTTAGTAAACGCTTCATGACACCCTTGTAGTACAGGCTAGTGACGGTGACACCCGGTGGCACAAATTCTTTGTGAATAACGCCTTGACTGTCGAAGAAAGTGATCAGCATTGTCTTCACTTTCGATTTTTGGAGATGGAATTTCTTTGGCCTAGGAGACGTCTTGCTTTCTGGATCGTACTGGAAGCACCACGACTCGTCACCAATAACAATTGAATCCAGAAAATTTGGGTCACTGTTGGCTGTTGCAATGAAGTCGCGGGAGGTGTCCAGTCGATGCTCTTTTTGCTCAGCGGTCAAATTGTGCGGGACAAATTTGGCACAGACCTTCCTTTTCTTCAAATCCTTCTCCAAAATAGTTCTAATGGTTTCACGGCTAATACTCAGCTCCTGCTCCACATTCTCAGTGTCAGTCGTCGATCAGCCGCCACAAGTTGTCGGACTTTTTCTATCGTAAAGGTCCTGCCGACCTTCACGAACTCTGGCATATCACTCGAAAACGCGAGTACGAGATATGGCCTCATCGCCGAACACAGTTTTCAATATCTCGAATGTCTCCGTGGCCGTTTTCCGCAATTTGAAACAAAACTTAATGTTCGCTCTCTGCTCTATGTTTGACTTGTGTCACATGTGACAGCTGCACTAACTTGTTCATTCGCATGCACAGCCTACCACGCAAGTTTTGACAGGATACCGTTTTAGCTATGTGTAGGCGAAAGTTCCAGCTACAATTTGTATATGATTTGGAAACAGTCAGTTTCTTATAGCGTCCGCAGTAGTGCCAATCCCGTTTCATACTTGCCCGACCTCTTATTAGGTATATTAATTTGTTTTTTCAACTAGCACTCCCATTGTTTGTAAGTCAAGGTTGCTATACCCTCTTCTAAAAGCAGCCTCTTCTTGTGGCTGATAGCTGTCTAATTTTTCGTTAGTCGTTGTGCTATCGTTCTAGAGAAGAGTTTGTAGAGGGCTAATAAGGTCTCTAACTTGTGTTTATTTCCTTTCTTGAATATGAGAACCACTATAGCATTTAACCATGCTACTAGTATTTTACGTTTCTTTAACAAAGCTAAGGAATGTTTGTAGTTACAGAACTTCACTTGTCACATGGCCACAATTTTCTACAACCATAACTGTCTGGAATAGCAGTTACACAAACGATTGCAACAATCTTGTTTAAACCCCGCAATTAAACAAATCACTTCCTTCTCAAGTTTTTCGAAGCACTGTTCGAATTCCATTTACAGAAGACACTTACTTATAAACTGCCATTAGCAATGGCCAATCATGTTTTTATAAATAATTATCTGGTCCATTTTCATACTAGACGAATACACAGACAGTACTCAAGGTTAATTTGCTCTGGCACCGATTTCAACTTGAGATTGATAGGTTTCCTTTTTAGTTTTCGATCGTATTTTGCGAGTCGAGATTGCTGATCCCAAACTAAATACTGCTTTCTAGAATACTCTGTTCTAGATGCCGCTGATTCTGCCGTACCGAAATATTTTATCTTCCAATCTCTTAAACAAAATAACGGTGACTTTGTGCAATTTCATACATTAGAGTGGCCTCATTATTGTGTTAGACACGAAAGACTAATAACACAATAAGGAATGATTTAAATGTAGTTTCCGATAAACAAATTTGGGCAATTACTTTCAAATTAGCCGTTTTTTAATGTAGAGTTTGTGAGTACATTCTTCTTTATTAAAATAATGAACTGTTTTCTTGCAGATTTTATTTATCATTATCAACAGGATATGCATCTCACGATGAAAATTACAAAGTATTTTTGAAGTTAAATTAAAGCAGAGCTCTTATTGAAGCATCAACCAAAGGTCGAGAGTTCAAATCCAAAATTAGAATTATGTATGCAAGCTTGTCTTTGTCGTATTTAGTGTTAATTGCAACATTACCATTAGTTTTTAATTAATTTCAAATTTATCTTTTACAAACTGCATTATGAACTCTGCAAGTCGTTTGGTACAAATGGCTAAAATTGAGTTATCTTAACTTAATACTAAATATGTAAAGCTATGTAAAGCTTTCCTGAAAGAAATAACTCGACACACATAAATTTCACATTTGATATTATTTTGTTGGTTTCCGATGTTGTTTTGCCATCATAGACTGGAATATTTAAGTCCTTGACACAAATATGGTTGTTTCGGATTGAAGATGTCTTGAGAAAGGCATAGAGTAGACTTTTCAACAGTCTTATGCATTTTTGAGCTGTAATTTTAATAAATAAAAAATGTATAATATTTTGACAGCTAAACACTAAGTTGTAAAATTTCATAAATTATAATTATTCTTAGATGAAAAAAATGTTTGACTGGAGTTAATTAGGAAGCTAAAGAAACTTTATGTCGTATTTCCATAAACATTAATATTTGATTTAATGATCTATTTAAATAAATGTTGTTTTGACATCTGCATATAATTAAAATGTAAGTTTTCTTAAACTTCGACTAATCTGTTGTATTAAATAAGTTTGATTACAGTTAATTAAGCTTTGGAAGAAACTTTGTGTTGTATTTGTGTTAATATTGGAGGGTAATTTGTTTATTTATTGTTAAATGAATATTGTAATATTAATTTGATTTTGTGACTTTGACAGATTTATGACTTGTTTGGTGTCAAATTGTGTATTTTGATGTGAGAAACACAGTGATGAAACTTGTTCTTATGTAAATTTATTTATAAAAAAGATAAATTAGTTTACAGGATTTTCATGAAATTTAGTCAATTTTTGTACCTAATTTCTATTGGTCGGAATCTTCTAGAAGTTTTCGATTCTGTCTCTGTTTTTGATCGTTATTAGGAAACGATGTTTTTTTGTTGAAGTTGCCAGAGGTATCTGGCATGAAAAATTAGTTCGTTCCAGTTTTGTATTTGGAGAGGAAACACGTTTCCCGTGTATCTCCGTAACTGTTATAAAAATTTTGTTAAAATTAATTTATTTAATAATAAAACTTTGTGTTGTGATGTTTCAAGTTGAATTGAGTATTTTATTTTTTGTGTTTCAAATTATAGAAACCAAAGTTGGCGTCTATCGACATTCTTTTGTCTTCAAAATGGATGGTCCGAGTTCATTTATTTTTTAATTCAATTGGAACTCAAAATTTTGATGAAATCACTTAATCTAACCTCAACATCTATAAAGAAAAGTAAAATAAAATTAATAACGTTTTAATACGTTTAGTAATTTAATAGATACATTAAAAAGAAAAAAATAAAAGTTTAATGTCAACGTGTTTAAAAGAGTTTATGTTCATGAATGTAAACAAATATTTCAAGTAATCTTATAAAATCTTATAGAAGAATAGAAGCTATTTACTTTAATGGAATCTTCCTGCACAAGAATTGATCTGCACAACACGATTGTATTGGAAGATGGGAGTTTTTCTACCAATTTGGATAGTACTTCAAAATATGCCGTAAGAAGAGCGCAATTGTGTTACATTCGATTGGAATAAATTCAAGGAATCGTTCCAAGGCCGATTATGTCAGCATTTAAAGAAACCGCAGGTTAAAAATAAAGGTTGGTTGTTTTGTGCTGTTCCAAACATAAAAAAGGTTCGGTCCGGGATTCCGTACGGGAAGCACGCGTCTCGTGGGGCTCCGCTTTCGTTTAAGTGATTGGCAGCGTTTGATTTGGAATAATTGCGGGCAGGCGCTCGAGGGAGCTTTGCGCTTTGAAAAGGCTAACTGGATTCAATTTAAATAGTTAAAACTGGCTGCAAATGGGTTTATTTAGTGGATTTTGTACATACATATATGTATACGCTGTTCAATCGCGTCATTCAAGTCAAACGAATTTAAAAGCGCAGGCAGGCCGGACAATAACGGGATCCCCGTTTAAAAATAGCGCAGCCCCGCTCCCACCATCGGCCGGGTCTCAAGCGGCTCCGAGAATGGGTTGTTTAGGTCATAAATAATGGCCACACAGGTAGTCAGGCGAAGGGAAATTAGGGACTGTTTGTATTCTTTTATTTTCATTTAAAATTAAGTGTTAGTTTGTTTGACTGGTCTTAATTATTTAATTATTCAATCTAGTATAGTTGTCATAAATTGCTTTATCCACTATTCACATAATTGACAAAGTTATTAATATTAGGGAACAGCCAGGGCGAGTTAGGGAATAGATTCCAAGTTCCTAGGTATTTAAGTCAACCAACTCAACTTGGATTTATCAGTTAGTTGATTTTACTATTTCATTTGCACATTCTTTTAAAAATTTAAAGTAAGGTCCAAGTAGCTTTGGAATGGGGTGGCGTGGGCGGCGTGATCGGGTACGGACGTGGGTATTATTCATTGGATTTCTTCTTAGTTTTGCGTTAATAATAACAACGTGGGAACGGGAGTGCTCGCAAAACTCTTCAGGCGAAAGTGATTAGCGAGACTAAAAACAAAACAATTTTGGGGGACAAACAATAGAGTGCAAGTGCGAGGGTATCCACCCGGGGATGGAAGAGAGTAGAACCACTTCCGCCTCTACAGGGTACTACATCAAAAGGGGGAAAGAACAGCGATCGACACAGACCACAACAACACTGAGGGTGACGCAGTTAAAAACTAAGTGTCGCAGGCCTAAGTAGCCATTGTAGTCCTTTGTAGTCTCTAGCAGTAGTTGGTAGGACTGGTAGTCTAATGGAAAACTACAAAAAGGGAGGGACGCGTTTTGACACTTTAATCTCCTTTAACCCAGACTAATTTCATAGAACTTGCTCGCCTTTAAATAACTAATTACTTGATTAATTGATTAATTGCTTAGCAATGTTTTCATTAGTCATGAATGTAAACGTGCTGCTACGATTTATATTGGATGTCTATGTGATGGGGGTCGGATATGTATTTGACGTGTTGGGCGGCTCACTGCACCAAGAGGTGGACGCTAGGCGCATATTCTAGGAGGACCGGCCAACCATCCTATATAGCCGGAGTATGCCAGGCGGGCAGAAGAAATGCAGATCGGAGCACCGTGCTGCGCGTGGAGTACATCATTGGAGGGGGGTGATATGCAGGGCGCCGGCATGCCGGGGGAGACATGGGAGGTCTGGGCGTGAGAAGGGGGGATGGGGGAGATCTGAAGAGAGGTAGGAGTACGCGCGCTGGCAAAGGAGTCCGCTCAGGGGTCGACTGGGGAGCGACAGGATGGCGAGGAGGGGGCGGCAGTAGGAGGGTGAGGAGGGGGAGGGCAGAGGAGAGGGAGCGAAGCAGGTGCCGGTGGGAAGGAGGACGCTGGATATCTGGCTGTCAACGACAGAGGTGAGGGTGGGGGATGCGAAGGAGGTGCAATCCAGAGGCGATCTTCCAACTGAGTGGTAGGGCAGTGGTGGTCAGTGCGGCGAGTATTAAGTGGTTGGCTGGTCATTGGGACACAAGGAGGGGAACAGTGTGTTACCTTAGAACAATGGCCAGATGGGAAATACGAGCAGGGTGAAACTTTGATACCGGGGTTTCTTGTGGCCGGGGGCATGGTCGCATAGCGGACAGTGTGAATGGGTTTGGGAGTGAATATTAAGTAGGTTCTTAGTCATTAGGAAACTATGAGATGTGCAATCAGTAACCTTAGAACAATAGATAGATGTGAAATAAGAACAATGTGAAACTTTGATACCAAAGTTTATTAGGGTCAAATGTATAATCGCATAACCGACAGTAAAAATAAGTTTGGGAGTAACTATTAAGTAGGTTATTAGTTATTAGGAAACTAAGAGAGGTGCAATCAGTAACCTTAGAACAATAGCATGATGTGAAATAAGAACAATGTAAAACTTTGCTATCAAAGTTAGTAGGTTCAAATGCTTAAGAGCATAACGGTCTCGGGTACGTACTCAACAACCCATTGATGCGTATCTTACTAATTACCCGGTGTTGCAACAGCGGTGTCTTGCGGTAGGTATTGCAGACATGCTAACGTTGTGCAATGCCCCACCCGATCCCACCCTATCCTTGAATCCCTACCCACCTACTGGCATGGGGTGGGCCTGACGTATCCAGGATCGACCTTAAGTCAGCTCCATGTCAGATGATGATGATGATGATGATAAGAGCAGTTCCAAACATAAAAGTGATTTTTATAAACTAAAGTGAAAAAATATTTTAATGTGTTTCTTTCTTGATGTTGTATTATGTAATAAAGATAAATGTGTTTGCAATCATATTTTTAAAAGATTGTTGAAAAGATTTAGTTTAAACAGTATCTATGTGTGTACTTTTCAACGATTTACTAATTCTTTTAATTTGTTTATGTCCCTTATGTGTTGTTAATGGTTTGAATATTTGCAGTAAGTCCCAATTTGCAACTATAATTACCCTGAGATTGATAAAAGATTTAATTACCCTGAGAATTCAATCAATTTCAGTGTGAGGTCCTTGTGAGGATATGCTGTGTGAACAATTTATTATTGTATTGTATCTAGTTCAATTTGCTGTTGGTTTATTTAAAATTCTAAAATTTGAAAACCCCTTTATAACAGAGCATATATTTTTGACGCAAGCAACGTGGCGCGTTAACATTAATAACAATAATTATTAATAATTAATAATATAGTAATATATATATATATATATATATATATTGCTGTGTATTATGCTTTTTATATAAATATAAATATCAACCCACGTTGACTGCGATCAAAATAAATGCTATGTATTATTTTATATAAATATTAAATCATTATTCAAACAAATGTGATTTTGATTTACCTCGGCTAGCTCATAAATAAAACTGTTCAAGTTGGTTACGCCCATAAGATTAATTAAAAATAACAGCATACAAACAATTTAAACATCTCAGGGTTTATAAGTTCGTGGCCTCGCTTATTGACAGTTACAAATACAACAACAAAGTCAATACTCATACATAATAAACTTAAACAAACTTATCTGTGTTTCTTCCAAAATGCTGACTGCAAGTGTATATTCCAAACTGATGTCGTCCAGTGTACATCTGTACTGTCAGAATTGCACTGTCGACAAATTCCCGCTAAATTACAGATGATCGCGTCACATTCAGCTTGACCTTGTTGCTTCGATGACATCAAACATTGATAAATTACTTACAGTTGCAGTGAAACATGTTAAATATCCAAAAATGGTAAGTAACTTCCTTCTCATAATGAATTAATAATGGCACTTTGAATTCAACATGTCCTTATAACTTATTTTCCAGAAATTTGAAAATAAATACTCCGTTGATTATTACACTTCAGGTAAGTTGAATTATTTTAGAAATTAAACACACTTATGAACTTGTAAATTAACTAAACTTTTATTATTTTGTTTTCATAATTAAAATTAACACTTGTAACAAACTTTTACATAAATCAAAACTTTTAACACGATGACATAACCTTTTATAATTTAGGTAAACAATTTTGGGCACCGCCCATAACTTTGAAAATTGGCTCTTAAGCACAATGAAAATTAAAATCGGAGCGAACACAAGAAACGTGCTTTGTCCTCAAACACCAAAACAAGACTAAATTACAAAAATAGCCAAAATTTGGAACTTTGGCGCACACCAAAGCCAAAAATGTACCAATGAAAATACAAACACCTATCTGGACAATCTCCAGATGATTAATAACAATATAAAATGATTAATAACAATGTTATTAAGTAAAATTTGAATAAACAAACATCAGAATAAACATCCTGATTAAATTACGCAACTTTTAACACCAAATACAGTAAAATCCAAGATAAAAAATTTACATGTGCATTATTATTAAATTTAGACAAAATTTCACCAAAACGTTTCAAAAACATATCAAACATAAACAACAATCATTAA
>JABXWE010020819.1:0-27601 GCA_014611495.1 Limonius californicus | reverse complement strand
AGAAAAGCATACCCAAAAGATCCGCAATATATTTTTATATTTAAGTCATATTCCATAGCTCACAAATTATATATTATCGTTTTTTAATATTGTATAGTCTATTTAAGTAAGAATATTTCCGAAGATCTACGAAACATCAATTATCAAAAGAAAATGCAGCTCTATAAGATTACATAATTTTCAGAAATTAGTAGTTACTTTTTTTAAATTTAATTATTGACTGTAACATTGACGACTGTAGAGCCGCATTTAAAATAAATCAATTATCTACATTCTTTACTATAATTTAATATTAAACTAGGGGATATATAATTCAATTTACAAAGTAGTTTGCAACAATTTTTAGTATTGGCTACTGCTTGGAATATTGATCTCAGTTGAGCCACACTGAAAATAAACAAACTATTTTAAGAGGTCTCACTAAACACGCACAAACGTAAATGAAACAAGACTCAATATAATTCAAGTCGCAAATCGGTTTGCATCAACTTACAGTGTTTGCTATTGCTTGGAAATTTGATCTTTATTGAGATACATTAAAAATAAATCAGTTATTATATATAGTGGTCTCACAAAAACATTTTAAAAACTTACAAAGCTGGTGACGTAAAATTTTAAATTAAACAAAATTAAATATAATTCAAATCCCAAGTTACTTTGCAACGATTTTAGTTTTGGTTCTTGCTAGGAATATTGATCTCTGTTGAGTTACATTTAAAATAAATCAGTTTTTCTTAAGAGGTCTCACAAAAAGCTTTAAAAACTTACTAAGCTGTTGACGTAAACTTTTAAATTAAACAAAAGTAAATATAATTCAAATCCCAAGTTAGTTTGCATCGATTTTTAGTGTTACTTCTTGCTAGGAATATTGATCTCTGTTGAGTCACATTTAAAATAAATCAGTTTTTCTTAAGAGGTCTCACAAAAAGCTTTAAAAACTTACTAAGCTGTTGACGTAAAATTTTAAATTAAACAAAAGTAAATATAATTCAAATCCCAAGTTACTTTGCATCGATTTTTAGTTTTGGTTCTTGCTAGGAATATTGATCTCTGTTGAGCCACATTTAAAATAAATCAGTTTTTCTTAAGAGGTCTCACAAAAACGCTTTAAAAACTTAATAAGCTGTTGACGTAAAATTTTAAATTAAACAAAAGTAAATATAATTCAAATCCCAAGTTACTTTGCATCGATTTTTAGTGTTACTTCTTGCTAGGAATATTGATCTCTGTTGAGTTACATTTAAAATAAATCAGTTTTTCTTAAGAGGTCTCACAAAAAGCTTTAAAAACTTACTAAGCTGTTGGCGTAAAATTTTAAATTAAACAAAAGTAAATATAATTCAAATCCCAAGTTAGTTTGCATAGATGTTTAGTGTTAGTTCTTGCTTGGAATATTGATCTCTGTTGAGTCACATTTAAAATAAATCAGTTATTCTTAAAGAGGTCCCACAAAAACATTTTAAAAACTTACAAAGCTGTTGACGTAAAATTTTAAATTAAACAAAAGTAAATATAATTCAAATCCCAAGTTAGTTTGCATCGATTTTTAGTGTTACTTCTTGCTTGGAATACTGATCTCTGTTGAGTCACATTTAGAATAAATCAGTTATTCTGAAGAGGTCTCACGAAAACATTTTAAAAACGTACTAAGCTGTTTAAATTAAACAAAAGTAAATATATTTTAAATCCCAAGTTAGTTTGCATCGATTTTTAGTTTTGGTTCTTGCTAGGAATATTGATCTCTGTTGAGTCACATTTAAAATAAATCAGTTTTTCTTAAGAGGTGTCACAAAAACGCTTTAAAACATACTAAGCTGTTGACGTAAAATTTTAAATTAAACAAAAGTAAATATAATTCAAATCCCAAGTTAGTGTGCATAGATGTTTAGTGTTACTTCTTGCTTGGAATATTGATCTCTGTTGAGTCACATTTAAAATAAATCAGTTATTCTTAAGAGGTCTTACGAAAACATTTTAAAAACGTACTAAGCTGTTTAAATTAAACAAAAGTAAATATAATTCAAATCCCAAGTTAGTTTGCATTAATTTGTAGTGTTAGTTCTTGCTTGAAATATTGATTTCCATTGAGTCACATTTAAAATAAATCAGTTATTTTTAACAGGCCTCACAAAAACATTTTAAAAACTAGTCCCAAGTTAGTTTGCATCAACTTTTAGTATTGGTTCGTGCTTGGAATATTGATCTGTTTTGAGTCACTTTTAAAATTAATCGGTTATTTTTAAGAGGCCTCACAAAAACATTTAAAAAACTTACTAAGCTGTTGACGTAAAATTTTAAATTAAACAGAAGTAAATATAGTTTCAATCAGAAATTAATTTGCATTGACTGTAAGTTTCGGCTATTGCATGTAATACTGATTTCTGTTGAATCATTTTAAAAGGTCTCACAGCACATTAAAGAAACTGCCTAAGCTAGTAAGGTTAGGTAAAATTTAAAATTAAACAGAAATAAATATAATTTAAATCACAAATTAGTTTGCATCAACTTTTAGTTTTGGCTGTTAGAGTAGTTATTGTTCTCTGGAATGCTCTACTTTTTGAAAATCACTTTAGAGGTTTCTCAAAATATCTAAAAAAAGTTGCTATTTTAATTTACAAACATAAGTTAATGAAACATTACCGAACTTTTACAGTGTCCAGATCATACGAAATTTACGTGAAGAAGCTGTTGCTTTTCGCTTGCTGTACGGAAATCGTAACCACTCGTCCACCTACGTCTTCATTTTTTATGTTATTCCATTGACCAGGAGTACTAGGGAAATACCTTGTTTTGTTAAATTTCAAATCGATTTAAACTGCTCAAACTACCGCCCTGGAAACCGTAATCGGTAGAAATTGATCGTAAATAATTTTTGAATGTAAAAGTTCTTATTTAAAATTGTCTCGGTAGATTTAGTATCAATGAAATTCTGAACTTCCGGGCATATTTCGACTCCCTGTATCTGATTCAGTTACATTTCGTTTACTTACATTTCAGATTTTACGATAATATGGTACTAATATGAACGGCGAAATTCACGGTTTATATTTAAATGTTTAGGGAAACCATTCAAAACCATGATTTTTGTATAAGTATCATTACTGAGAACTATATTTTAAGTCATAACCAACTATAAACAGCGAAAGGCTGTTGAACTAAAGAATAGTATTTTAAAAATTTGGTAAGATTGTTGGAAAAGCCTAAAAATATGTTTTGTTACTCCTGTACATAAGAGGAACTACCTATTATAATCTGTCTAAACCTAATTTGTAAACGAGATACCAAGCTGATTTATTTAAATACATACATTTAGCGTATTTATCTGAATTCCACTTTCCACCAAGCAACAAAGAAAAATAATAGTTTATTGTTCCTAAACAACAACAAAAACTAAACCAAAGTGACCTCAAAACGATTTCTCACTAAAATATGCCCCTTATACACCTACCCGTCCAACGATGGATAGGTATATACATAAAGGTAGAAGTACGGTCAACTCTCGTCAGATGCACACGACACTAACGTGTACGTCACGAGATTGTTGTGTTGCTTTTTTTGAAAACGCTCAACTAATTGCATTTTGGTAAGCCATTTTTTTCTACTATCATCCTGGCCTTCTCAGTCGCTACATTTGAAAATATATACTAAATGGTCTATTATGTTCAAATATATAACCCGCCAATTTAATCTAAATACTCTCTGTAATTTTAAATACTTTTTACTGTTTATTTTCGGTTCATACATACAATTATAAAGTAGTCAAGGTATTACTAACTGCTACAGCTAACTATTTTTGTTTAAGATGCCTCGAATATATCGATGACAACCGCACGTTTACGATATTATCTTTCACAATTCGTGGATTAGAAGCTCTGGGTGCCAGCGCTTACTCTACAGCCGGATATGTTGTTGTCATGAATATCTTTCCACAACATGCAGGAATTGTTAGGGTAATTAATAGTTATATAATTTTATAGATTTACTATATTAAGCATTTTGTGCGCGTGCCCATTTTTGTAAAATTGATCGCTATATTCAAATTATCCTTTGACGGATATTAGTTATTACCAAACGTTAGGATAAGATTTTCAGTTTTATTTCATAGGTAGTTGCTGAAATTGCATGTTCATATGTTCCATGGATTTGTCATGTAATGTTGTGGAGTACCATAGAACATGAGAGAAATCGTGGAGTAGCGTACAGAAGGAGAAACAACAATTATATTTTATAATAGTCGCATTATTCCGACAGTAAATATTGGTTGTAAAAGTTGTACCTATTCACTGCAAGTATGAAGGGAACGATTTTATAAAACGTACTTCAATTTTTAAGTTAGGCAACACACAATACA
The DNA here is from genome assembly GCA_014611495.1 of Limonius californicus. Lineage (NCBI taxonomy): Eukaryota > Metazoa > Arthropoda > Insecta > Coleoptera > Elateridae > Limonius > Limonius californicus. The sequence continues at coordinate 23,250 of JABXWE010020819.1, read as the reverse complement.
TCATATACACGCTGTAATTTTAACGCAATTCAGTTTGGAAATTCAAATCAAATTAATTGTTTTACATTATGTTGGCAGTCGTAAGAAATCTACTTCAAATATTTAATATTATACTTTCCAGTTACTTTATTTATATCGATTTAAATGCAATTATAGAGCTTATTATATCTTAGTCAATAATTCTTGACGAATCAGCCGTTAATGTAATACGATATGGAAACTATGCGGGTTAATGTAATTTTTCAGTATGTCTCAACGTAAAGTATACCGAAACAGAAAAATAAATTTTTACTGATCAACTGAATAAATAATAATACATCTACAAAACTACTAATAACATAGTCCATAGAACAATCTGTTCAATATGTTCTCCTTGGGTTACAATACATTTTGCATAACGATCTTGAAGATTGTTAAACATTACCCTTTAACATTTTTGGAATTTCATTTATGACTCGGGGAATATTATCTTTCAACTCGTTAAACTTTTGTAGAACTGGATCCCTGTAAACCCTTTCTTTAAGAATTCCCTACAAAAATGCATCAGGCGGTGTGAGATCCGGCGAGTTGGATGGATAAGGGATAATCGGCTCGTATTGAAATAAGACAGACGCCCAGGAAAATACAGTTGCAATAGTTTTAAAGTTTCTCTAGCAGTATGTGATGTGGCTCGGTCTTGTGGAGACCATTGAGAGCGGGTTTCGCCCGGAGGACTGTGGCTGCTAGTGTTCAACATCCTACAGCTCTCTGGGAATATTGGAGGGTAGCATGTCCCACTACAAAGAAAATATGGACCAATTATCCCGTGACTTGACGTGGCACCCCACAATATCACCTTTTCACTATAAAGGGGTTTTTCTACAAATTCCCGTGGCTTCTCAAAACCCAAAAATTCAGTTGTTTGGTTATTTACGTAGCCAGACACCTGACAGCCAAAATCCGGATAAGCGAAAATAGGACTCAACAATAAAGGATTTCTTTGATGTTCAAAACCACAATGGATGTACTTATAATACCAGTATTTAGGGCAAATGTGCAATATTGTTTTTACTTATAATCACAAACTACTCAAAAATGAATAGGGATATTGCAGTGTAAGACACTTAAAGGCAACACCAATTGCATTTATAATAAAAAACTACCAAAACAACAAAATGTAAAGTCGTTTTAGTGATGAACATGAAAATTACAACAAAGGTACGTTTAAAGAAGAAATTTAACAATATTATATTATCGAATATAATTAAGTAGCTAATGAGCGAAAGTATCGAAAATACCAAAATATCAACACCATATAGCTTGAAAATAGAAACTACCTTTCATTTTAATATTATTATAATGTACAAATATGAAGAAGAATTGAAGCCATATTAGTTGTTGAATCTGTAAATAAGTACGATTCATTTACGCAACACAACAAAAGAACAGACTTGTAAATTTACGGTGAAAATGCAAAAGGAGTTATGGTAATAAACAGTGGTGGCTCGTTGTAAGGAGCCAAACAGCCATGATGCTACTATTACAAACCAGTCTCAAGACAACCAAAAGACTTCCCAGACAGTTGACAACAACCGTGGCAGTTCCACTGTAAAACGCAGCGAGCCGTCACTGGTAAGAACGGAATGGTAATGATGAAGTTACGATTACTACATGAACAGTAAATCCCACGGAGATGCAGGATGTATTTTATGTTATTGAGCGTTTACTGCAATTGAACTACAGATAAACATCGTTTACCTATTTAAAACAACCTTCCGACGATAGTCTTATTCGAATACATTTATAATTCAACATATACCCAAAGGAAAAACCGATGCACAATGAACACAAATTAGAAGCACTATATCGTGTCAGTAAAATATTTTGCTTTCCTATTGTTTTGTAGAACAGATTGTCTTTACGTATTACCCCTTTCTTTTCTCAGTTATGCAGAGATTAATATGCCAACAGTTACGGGAATGTCTTCTGGTGAATCTGCAGGATCGTTTGTTCTTTTCCTTATATTTCAATCACAACTAAACGTCTCGAAGGATTTTCATTTTCTTCTCTCAGGTAAGGCAGATGTAGTGTCACGGTCAAAAGCAAAGCCATAAAAACTTCCTTTATTTTCTCTAGGCCTTTTAGAGGTCCTTGCGAAGGTCTAAAATCGCTGTTGTTCTCAGTATATGCAACAAGTAAACACAAGAGAAGAGAGTCTTCTCTTTTTACGTTCGCCACACTTATATATTAGATGATGGTGTTCGTATTCTGTGAAGCCTGCAACATTTTCACACCTGTTATCCGTACTAATTTACATATCGTAGGTACTGGTGCGGCAAAATATGGCATCTCTATTCCAACACATGAGAGATCATGCGGACTATATTTAATGAAGTGTCCACAACTACCGAATACATCCATTTAAGAAACTGTACTAACCTGTTCAACATGTATGTGTAAATAAATTTTCCATTGGTTAATTGATTATTAGCAGGGATTTGTAATGGGTTAGTTAGCCCAATTTGCACTTCGACTCTATGGTCCTTTATGCTCCCCCGATTATTTCATAGAAGACCTGTGCCCTTGAATTGCAGGGTGGTTTTAACGAGGTTTTCATGTGTAAAAGCTGTTTCGCGAAGTGTTGCCCCGAAAAGTTGCTGCCAAAGATTATGTATGAGGCTGTTTCCTCCTCTTCTTCACATAGTCTACGGAGTGTTTCCTCTGTATATACCAATTTTGTGTAGGTGATTTCGCAGCTGGCAGTGCCCTGTTATAAGTCCTATCAACCGTCTAAACTGAGTTCGTCCTAGATGTAGGACTTCAGTTGTGAGTCTGCGAGAAGGCGTTCCAATTATTTCCTTCCCCAGTTTTTGTCCCTGGACTGCCTCCCAGTATTGTGTGTCAATCTACATTTTGACTGCTGTCCGGATGATTTATTTAGGTATACCGAATACAGGTTCTGGTTCTATCGACGGGGTTTTCAAGAAGGAATTCTCATCATCGTCGTTGGCCATCCAGTCCTTAGTGGACCACTGCCTCCTGAAGAATCTTCTTCGATCCATTTCTGTCTCCAGCTCTCGTCTTCCACTGGCGTATTCCGAGTACTCGTAGATCCTTATCTATCTCATCTAGGTATCTCATTTTTGGTCGGCCTACGCCCCTTCTGTCCTCAGCTCTGTCTTCTATGGGTTTCCGTAGTAGATACTCCACGGTCATCCTCTGACAGTGACCGATCCATCACAATCTTTCAATTCTTACTGTCTTTATTATGTCTGGTTCGTCGTATATTTGGTAGAGTTCAAAGTTGTAGCGTCTGCGCCACATTCCATTTTCGTTTATTGTCCCATATATGCTTTTTAGGATCGTGCGTTCGAATCATTGTACTGCGGTTTCATCTCGTTTGGCAGTTATCCATGTGTCTGAACCATACTTCAGTACAGGTTTTAGTAACGTTTTATAAATTTTTATTTTTGTGTATTTGGAGATATTGTTGGATCTAACATGTTTCAGTAATCCATAATAACATTTATTCGTTATGTGTATTCTTCTCTGAATCCCTACACTGTTGTAATTCTCTGCATTAACTTGTGACCCTAGGTAGACGAATTCCTTCACTACCTCAAAATTGTACTTGTCTGTGGTAAGGTTTTGGAGGACTATTATACGCTGTCCTTTACATCCCACAACCATATATTTGGTTTTTTGCTCGTTGATTTGTAGGCCCATTTCTTTTGCACCTTCTTCGAGATTTACGAAAGCTTTTTGGACAGCTAGTAAGCTTCTTCCAATAATGTCTATATCGTCTGCGTATGCTAATACCTGAATGGACTTGTTAAATATCGTTCCGTTATCGTTCGGCTATATTAAAAAGCAGACAGGAAAGGGCAGCTCCTTGCCGTAGACCTTTTACAGTATTGAATGGTTGTGATCGGACCTTTTGTATTTGCACTCTGCTTTCAACTTTCTTCAGTGTAAAGATTAGTCTTCCCAGAAGAAAAGTTAGAATGCACTGTATTATTTAGTTGTTTCATAAGTAAGTGTGCTTGCTGTGAGACCGGTAGAGGAAGCGTGTTTAAAATATACACAGCGCACACTCCTGTAAAGCAAACATATATCAACACAATCTCTGAAATATTCCCATAAGGTAAATGTAAAATATACTTCAAATTACGCACACCTTTGCTAAATAAATGTAATTATCTTGTTGTTAAATACAAGTTTTCACTATTCATTCGTCGACCGATAGGTTCGAAATGGAAGAATTAAATAGTGTCATCATCTTTCTGTGTTAATGGATATATCAAAAACTTTTAGATGTTTTAATGATTGATATAATTGAAATTTACATTTACAGCTATATAATATTGGAATTGATATTTTATATTAAATGTCTACATTCTACGGACCTTTTTTATACGATGTAATTCTTTTTAGGGTATCTTAGAAACGTTTGTGGGCTTAGGAATGAGTGTTGGTCCAGCTGTTGGGGGACTTCTATTCGCCGTAAGTATTCGTTAGTTATAAGACACTGTAACATAATAAAGTTTTCTTCTTCATCCATCATCACGTATCATACAGCATCGTAGTTCTTTTATCTAACATCTTTTAATTTTGCAGTTCTCATTTAACCTATCCCGATCCTTTCACTAAACAAATCCATTAGAGCAACTCTATAATAAAATGTTATAAATAAAATCTGGGCAAGTGATTTCTTAAAAATATATTTTTTTAACCGCTTTTGACTGCACCTTCTTTAAAAATAGCAAGAACGGGCACGTTTTGTTTTCTAATTAGGGAGAGCTATGAACATTTATAGCATGTTGAGATTGAATTATAATAAAAATGCCAATTTAAGCAACTTTCAAATTAAATAATTTATTTACCTGTTAAAATCTGTTTAAACTGGTTGTTGTAATTTGTTTGTTTATTTTTTAAATGTGTTTTATTGCGACGAGATACGCTTTGAGGTTAAGTTCACTTTGTTTATGTTTACATTCGACAAAATAAACACAAGTTACGGCCTGTACCAGCCAGTACGTAACATGACAGCTACGACATACCTTGTAGCACTCACAGCCAACCCTCATTTTAACTACTCTATACGATGGTGATATTGAAAAACTCACTTAAAACCACAGTCGAACCCTACAAAATAGATTTAATGATGTTATAAGTTAACGTTCTCGAAATTCTAAAATAAATAAATAAATTTCTAATATAAATCACAACATGGTACTACATATCATATATAATTTTTCCTAAAATCCCTCAGATTTTTGCTTTTCGAATTATTCAATCATTTGTCTGAAGATGAACCCCAGTGGGTTCGAAAACGTTAACTTATAACATCATTAAATGTATTTTGTGGGATTCGAGTGTGGTTTTATTCATCGAGTTATCTACCTTATCCCATTCTTTGTACTTTCTACTGCAAATCGTCTATTGCTCGTTCATTTATTACTTCATCTCCATCTTTGTGTTTTATTTCTCCTTATTCTTACCTTCTTTTAATGCTTTTATCTTTCAATACTGTATTTCTAGTTTCAGCTCTTTAATTTTTTTAAATTTTTCACTCATTTTCAAAGTCGCTTGTGTCAGTTTTAAGAGTTGTAATTTACTTTTAGAAGAAATGGTGGCCTATTGTAAGATATGCCCAAAAATACATCCATTGCATTGTACAAAGGATCCTACGTATTGCTTGGCATATCCTCCGTTTATCCCTGATTTTTCCAATAGGGAGATTTACCCAATATATTCCAGTTTATACAATTATTAGATTTACTGATTCCTCCAGCGTCCCTAGAAAATGATTATTCCTATAACCTTACTAATGTTTATTTCTTCGAACTAACATGGCATGTACGCCGGACGAGAATTCTTGATTAGTTAAAGTTATGGTCTATCTGTTACGATTTTCTCTGGAAAACTATATAGTTTCATTGATAATGAATGCCAGCATGAAAAGTTATCTTTGAGTAACAGCCTTTATTTATTTATTTATGACACATACGGTTTTTAATAGACACACTGCAACGTTGTGTTTTTTCGCAAATGTGTTTTGTAATCTTCTTGGTGATGGTGTGTTGATGCTTTTACTAGATGCAACGTATTTACTACGCCAAACCTGTCTAACTCTACAAGTATATCTTTGGAATAGCTGTAACTGTAGAAGTGTCAATTGTTTGTTGTAACAGCGTTTTCGTTGATCCACACAAAAATTTTTTATGGATGTACTATGCATCAAGTAGTATCAATTATCATGAATTTGCATTCTTCTTAATATATCTACAGAATAAAAGTATCATTTTTCTAGGAAGGTTGGGGGCTTTGGACTCCCATTTTACGTTGTGGGTCTATTCACCATTGCTTTAGCGCCACTCAACATGTTCTTACTTCAATCAGGTGAAGGTAAGTTCAAATTTATCAATAAAGTTGATCTATAAAGATATTTTTCAGAATGCCTAGTTGATAAAAACTGTGGGTCTATGAGGAGTTTGGTAAAATTACCAGCAACGCTAGTAACCTGCGTTATAATAATAGTGGTGTCTATAACATGGAGTTTTTTGGATCCTACGCTGGAACCACATTTAAGAAAGGTAGATAATTAAATTTTGTTGATTCTTTCTTTTAATATAATTTTTAGTTCAATTTAACTGCTGGGAACATTGGACTGATATTTCTGTTATTATCTGCAACGTATGGAGTGTCTTGTCCAGCTTGCGGTTGGTTTGCAGATCGGTTGAACAACTATTGGTGTCTGATGGTTGGTGGGTTACTTTTAAGTTCGTTCAGTTTGCTGTTCCTAGGTCCATCCCCTGTTTTTGTATTTCTTGAAGAGTGAGTATATTCGTTATTCAGGAAAGTGATTATTGTTGCTACATTTTCAATATTTTTGCAGCTCTATATGGTTAAACATAGTGGCTCTGTCTGCATTAGGAATATCCGTTGGTATGACGCTAATGCCCACGTTTCAGGGATTATTGGACAGCGCACTGTAAGTAGAATCGCGATGAATGATAGTGTTGGGTTCCTTAGTTAGGGCATCACAGATTCAAATACATTTTATAAATGTGATCCAAATTAAGATGCAAGTTGTACGCCTAAAATCAGATCTAGATAAAAGTAAAACTAGCAAATCAAATGATGTGGAGATACTGAGTTGCTAGTTTGTTGGCCCATTTGAATATAATTTCCCTCAATGAACTATCAAGTGCTGTAACAATAAATAAATGCCTATTTACAAATAAATTCTGTCGCCTTTGTCCTAATTAAAGGCAAAGGTAGGGCTTACTGTCCTAATTCTTAAACTACATGGTGTACCAGTTGACTACATCCTAGTAATATTATATTTCAAAAAGTTTTTATAGATAGAAATTCTATTACATGAATATTTAAATTTTTGTTTATATACAAAATTTACAACCTGCTAGTTAAAGCTATAAGTAAATGTGATTACAGAATTACACTTGAGGGAGAAGTTATCCAGTAATAACTCTCCTACCTAATAAAATAAATGTTCACTGATTTTAAATATCCGTATAATATAACTGATCACTGATTTAGCACATCCGTAGGCCACTGTTTTTTTAACCGTCTTCTGAATTCTGGCGTAATGTAGAGTTGTCTTGCTTCCTCGTTGGGGTGTTCTGGGAGGAGGTCGAGGTAGTTTCTTGTGAGTCTGTTGATTTCTTCTCCAACAAGCGGTATACCAGAGTCGTCGTGGAGGGTTTTGTTGCTAATGTACCTTGGTGCATTGTAGATCATTCTAAGTATCTTCGATTGGAGTATTTGTATAATTTGTGTATTAGATGGTTTGGCACAGCCCCAGAGTTGGACTCCATAAGTCCAAATTGGCTTTATTATACACTTATATAGAAGTAATTTATTTTCTGGAGAGAATTTTGATTTGCGTTCTATTAGCCACCCCATTTGGCGAAATTTTATGTTGATTTTATGTGAGTTTTTGATCGATTGTTAGCCCTAGGTATTTCACTTGACTGTTTACTGGTAATTGTGTGTTGTTTAATGTGACAGGAGGGCACATGATATGTCGGTTGATAAAAGTGATTTGCGTGGATTTGGTGTGGTTATCTGTGACTTTCCATCTGTCTAGCCAATCTTGTATCAGGTTGAGGTGTGTTTGCAAGTTTTCAGAAGCTATTTGAGGATTAGCACTTATTGAAATTAGGGAGGCATCGTCGGCGAACGTGGCAATTGTAGTAGAATTTGTGGTTGGGATGTCGGCCGTGAAAATTAAATAGAGAAGGGGACCCAGGACGCTTCTTTGGGGAACAGCGGATTGGGTAGGGTGATAGTTGGAGGTTTGGGTGTTGAATCTTACTTGAAAGTATCGGTCTATGAGATAGGATTTTAAGATCAGATAGTGGGGAGTGGGAAGGAGCGATTTGAGTTTATATAGGAGACCTTCATGCCAAACACGGTCGAAGGCTTGTTGAACGTCCAGGAAGGCAGCTGTGCATAATGTCTCTTCTAGGCTGGTGTGTATGCTTCTAATGATCCTGTGGCATTGTTGTACCGTTGAATGCCTCTCCCGAAAGCCGAATTGGTGTGTTGGTAGTACTGCGTTTATTTCAGTGTCTTCATATATTCTTTTGAGTAATAGCCTTTCTAAGGTTTTGGACATAATCGGGAGCAAGCTTATTGGTCGGTACGATGAAACTAAATTTGGAGATTTATTGGGTTTGTTGATCATTATTATTTGCGCAAACTTCCATGCCATCGGGTAGTACGTTAGTCTTAAGACACTGTTATAAATTGTGGTTAGTACAGCTAATGCTTTTCTGGGTAGGTGCTTTAAAGTGTATCTAGTGATTAAGTCAAAGCCGAAAGCTTTATGGTTATTGCATCTTGAGATCTCTTGTTGTACTTCTTTTGGTGAGAAGGGTTTAATCGGAAAGCATCATCGGGCAGGAGATGTCCTAGAAGTTCTTAACCTGGTCATCATCGTTGTTATTGTTCGGGTCAGGTGGGCTGAAAACTTGTGAGAGGTGTTTTGCGAAGAGTACTGCTTTTTCCTGTTCTGTTTTTGCCCAACTGCCATCTTCTTTCCTAAGAGGTGGAATGTGCTGTATCGGTCGGTTGTTTTGCTGGCTTTCCAGGTGGTCTTCTTTTGCCAGATTGCTGATATATGATTCGAATGTGACATTTCGGGTATCTTGCAGAACTGTTTTTAGTTGCCGAGTTAATCCATTATATTCGTTTTTGTCAATGGGATTACGACTTCTTTGCCATATACGCCGGGATCTTGTTTTTTGTGCAATTAGGTGTTCTGTATGTACAGGGATGTTCACCGCAGGTTCTTGTCCTGCCTTTATTTGAGGGGTGGCCACGCGTGCACCTGTATGTATAGTTTGGGTGAGATAGTGTACTGCACTATCAATATCTTCTGGGTTTTTAGAAGAATATTTAGGCTTATCTTGTCTGCAACCCATCACACACAATTTCCCAATTCGGCTTGCAACCGTGGGATCTTAATGCTAAAAACCTTCTCTGGATCGGTCGTTCGGATTCGACGTTAAAGTGCAGGTCCCCCGTGTTTCTACCATAGCGCTGAGGAGAAACACGTGGCAGAGAAGAGGCCGATGCCCAGCAGTGGGACGGAAAGGCTGTTGATGATGATTTAGACTTAGGTATGCATTTAGGTAGGTTTGAAATACGCACCCAGCTTGTTTTTGGTGACTTTATACGTTATATTTAAAATTTGTTAAATAATTTGAAATTCTAAAAATAAAAGTTCCATTAAAATATTATCTAGATACAGATACAAGAGACTCATGTAGAATCGATCTAGATCCAGATGCTCGCTCAATATAGAGGGTCTAGATCCTGAATCTAGATATTAGCTAACGCTTATAAATGGTTATTTGTGTAATTATAGTAACGTTAGTTTCTCTCAAAATTTGTTAGTATTTAATTTAAGCATCAAGCACTTTTCTATACATTACCACCTCAATAATGCGAATTAATTGAGAGTACTATTTGTTCAAATTCGAAAATTGTTTGAATTTCTGGATGTATATGTAAAATCGTCATGATTGCCGTATTTGAATAGCCAATTCGACTTTAGTACACTCTTTATTGCCATATTTTGCTAGACAGAGTTATATTTTAATAAACTAAGGTGTAACTTTCAAGTTGTTTTAATGTGAATTAGGGCAATGACAACAATGTTCATATTATTGAAAGTTCTGATTTTGGATTTTGATGGGTTCGTGTTTACTACTTAAATCAAGAAATTATATAAAGTACATAATATATAAATAAGTATATAAATGTACGGTAACTATCTGAAACTTAATAAGGGAATATTTATAAGTTTAATTTGAAAAGTTCTCCGAATAGCGTACATATGGCATTAGTACTGATCAAATTATTAATACTAATACGTATTTCATCTGTCCATTAACAGCTGTAAAATATCAAGTCATACTGTCAAGTAGTTTGGGCACAGTTTTACGAATAGCAGCATTTACTTGTTTATTAAAAATTAGTAAAAGTGGATTGTCGTACTGTAATTAAATATGTTTTTAAAAGGGTTTATTAGCAGCGAACATTTATACGGATATGAAATACATTTTATTCAATTTATACGCGGTCGCAATCGGCTGAACAATGACCATCATCGTGTATAATCAAAACTATGGAAACACATCGTGAGTCTGCACTAAGGAAGGCAATACCTATAAAACCTGCTAGAAAGATAATGGCATCAGTTTTCTGGAATGCTAGAGGGATACTGTTGGTAACCTATCTTCCAAAGGGCTCAACATTAACAGGAACGGTTTCTGTCTTCAATCTAATATATATTTCTACAATTGAAGTAATTCTATGGGGAAAAGAGATTTTCGTTAAAAAAAGTAGTCTAAAAGTATTTTGGAAGCCTTGGGGGATCTCAGATTTGGCATAGAGTAATGGCTTTGGAGTGCGTTGGTTAAGGGGCTACTAAAGTAACTCAAAATAAACTAAAACTAGCAGCTTCTATTATTATCGTAGGCGTTAATAGGCGACTTTTCTACTTGATGATTATGTAGGTAGTAAATAATCTAAATGCAAACCAAATTACCAAAATTAGTTGGAAAATATGGTAAGTTTCTAGTACCTATATACGGACTTGAGTTAGTGAAATTTCAAAAGAAATTTTGATATTTAGGTCATTTAGCCTTAAATAAGTACCTAGGGGTAACACCTTAGCGTAATAATATGCAGCTGAAGGGTAGTACTTGCCGCATCAATTTCCTTGTAGTGCCGACCGGCCCTAACTAAAAGTAGCAGCTGCTACTCTCTTAAAACGATCGTGAGCTGTAAAAGGAAACTAATACTATTTCACCTTATTACAAATTACAATATCCTTTAAGAATATAATGTCAAGACTTATCTAATTTTTTATAGTCAAAACAATGCCAAGATTCTGCTATTTATTTATTTTGCCGTATACTGAACGTATTGTCTTTTACATTGGCTGCAGTTGGCTTTCCAACAGGAAGACTGTCCTAAGCTCTGGCGCAGTTTGTCCAGAATCCCATTACGGGAGATTATATTGAAAAATAAAAATAATGCAAATACTATGTTCTATTTCATTCGGAGAACATTTAAGCAACCCCAGTAGTTTATCAGTTGAAATTTGATCTGGAATACATTTAAATCATCAGTTTATATGGTACCTAATAACCTTATTACACAATTATCATTGTCATTGAAACTTCCACCGTGGACACTGTATAATCCTTAAGGATATACAGGAGCGAAAAAGAAAAAGAATAACATTCAGTATTGTGATTGTTGTGAAAATGACTGTACTAACAATATTAATATGTTGCTAATAAAAAATTTATTTGTTATTCTTTGACTGTTACAGAGAAGGAGGTCTTGGAGACAGTTTAGGGACGAACAGCATGGTAGCAGGATTGTGGTCGTGCGTCTATTCATTCGGTGAAGTAGTTGGTCCCGCCGCCGGTGGGGCACTTTTGGAGCATTCTGGGTTTCCATTTACTGCTAGTTTTATGGCCATTTTAAATTTTATTTGTGCTATCGGTGCAGCAATTTACTATTGCACGAGACAAAAATCAAATGTTGCCTGCAAACCTGACACTGGCACAAAAAATAATGAAAAGTACAAGAGCCAAGACACAGAAGGAATTTCCATGACGAACGGCAAATGCCCTAATGGTAGTGTTGCGTGATTTTATACTACCTGTGAAATTTTTAGTCAATGTATGTATTGTTTTTGTGTTGACTTACGTACAATTACGTTTCATTGTACTTTACTTGTACATAGTGTGCTTATTTAATAAATATTAAACAATGTAATTAGTTATACGTTTGTGTTCGTTATATAATTTTTAAAACTAGCATTAATTTATAATTCAGTGTACTATGTATTATGGGAGATTTCAACTCAAAAATTGGTAAAGGGCGTGAAGGTGATTTTGTAGGACCATATGGACTAGGAGAAAGGAATGACCGTGGTAATGTACTAAGCGTATTTGCAGGAGAACAAGGATTCGCCGTAATGCATACATTTGTCACACTTCCATCAAGAAGACTATATACGTGGAAGCATCCTAAACATTCATCGGAAAGCACAATTAGAAATCAGATTGACTATATCCTTGTAAACAAAAGGTATAGAAACAGCTGCACATGTGTGAAAACATATCCAAGTGCCGACATACAATCAGACCACAGCCCGTTAGTGGGTACTTCCAGAGTCAAACTAAAAAGAATAAGAAAGAAAATTGTTAGAAGACACGATTTAAGAAAATTAAAAGAACCTTTGATAAAGAGTAAAGCAGAAACAAGACTGAATGACGAACTTAAATTAGTGACTAATATCTCAAATATTGAAGGAGAGATTGTAAAAATGAATGATACGGTAGAAAGTATCAAAAAGGAATACTAAAACCTGATACCATAAAGAAAAAGTCATGGATGACGAATGAAATTCTCCAAATGATAAAAAAGAGAAGACTTGCGAAAAGAAATTCAGAAGTATATAAACACGACAATAAAATAATCAAGAAGAAAATAAGAGAAGCTAAAGAAAAGGAAGCAAGAGAAAAATGTGATGAAATAGAAGCTTTACAATCACGATATGATAGTTTCAACGTATATAGGAAAGTCAACGAGATTACTGGAAAATATAAAACAAAATCTATGAACGAATTAGTGGACAATGAAGGAAAAATTATTGTCAATAAAGAAGGAATCAAAAATACGTGGAAAAGCTACCTACTTAGAAAAACTATTTTATGACAAACAGACCGAATTCTCTCCAGACAAACTATGAAATAGGACCAAGAATACTGGTAGAAGAAGCACAAAATGCAATAAAAAATATAAAAGAAGGAAAAGCTTCAGGTTCAGACAATATACAGATAGGGTTTCTGAAACTATTAGATGAGGATAACGTGAAATGGTTAACATCTTTGTTCAATCGTATTTATGACTGTAAATATAGCAAAGGAATGGCTTAAATCAGAATATTGCCCAAAAAGTCGGGAGCTAAAAAGTGCAGTGAGTACAGAACAATAAGCCTCATGCGCCATCTTCTAAAAGTGTTCCTTAAGATAATCCACAAAAGAATATATAAACTCCGCGAAGAACAAGTATCACTCCACAGTTTGGGTTCAGAAATGCAGTCGGAACACGGGAAGCCCTATTCAGCATCCAAGTTCTATTTCAACTATGTAGGGATGTGAACTGTGATGTCTATGCTTGTTTTATAGATTACCAGAAGACTTTTGATAGAGTTCAACACCAGAAGATGGCAGATCTAAGACTCATATTAAATTTATATTTGAATCAGACTGCATCAGTGAAAGTAGAAGAAGAGAGCATAGAAAACATGAAGATCCTAAGGGGAGTGAGACAGGGATGTATAATGTCCGCACTGTTGTTCAACATACATTCGGAATATATCTTCAGAGAAGCCCTAGAAAATACAGAAATAGGAATTCTTTTAAATGGAGACTATACAATATCAGATATGCAGACGACACGGTTATTTTTGCCTACAGCCTAGAGAATTTAGAAATACTATACTATACACATAAAAGGTATACATACACAAGAGATAAAGATCCATATTGAAAAGGCTAGAGCTGTGTGCAATAAAATGAGCGCCATTTTCAATAGCCACGACTTGACAATATCCTCAAAGATAAGATTTCTGCACTGCTACGTATTCTCTGTTCTTTTATATGGGACAGAGTCATGGACGTTGACAAACGCAATAGAAAAAAAAAAACTGGAAGTATTCTAATTATGACTACCGTAGGATACTGTGAGAGTGTCATAGATAGAGCGGGTCGAAGTTCTACAAAGAATGGAAAAATATAGAGAAATATTGACTACAATAAAGACAAAAAATCCCCAGTACCTCGGACATATTATGAGGAATGAGAGCAGGTTCCAAATATTACAGTTTATAATACAGGGAAAACTACAAGGAAAAAGAGAAGTTGGAAGAAGAAGAATATTGTGGCTCAATAATCTGAGGACCTGGTTCTCTATGCCTACAACACAGCTATTCAGAGCAGCGGTTAATAAAGTAATCATAGCCAAGATGGTTGACGACATCCGGAACGGATAGGAACTAAAAGGAGATGTATTATGGATTTATTCTGAAGTGACGAATAGACCAGTCGTCGGAAATGCCTATATATACACTCCCAAACAATTTATGCTCCCGTGATAAATGGAGAAATATTTCCTCTGATAATATAATGATATCAAAATTACTCGTTTCAATAACCTAATATTTTGGTCTAGGAATATATACAATTTTCATGTTTAGAATACCATTTTTAAGTTATTTTTGGTTTAATATTTATCTGTTACTCAGAAAAGTTAAATCCGTAACATACACTTGTAGAGATCCATTCGAAATATACAATCAGTGTCGAACAAATATAATTGAACTGAAACTTGGTATAAAATACAATTTTTTAAATCAGTGTTTGAATAATGTCTACTTAATGTCTCGTACACTTTTATAACAGAATACCAAATATAAAAAACCTAAGGATACATTTAAGTATTCTTGTTACCGTACTTAACATCCTCCACAGACGCTGCAAGCTCTACAGCACGAATTACAGGTGTCTTGGGACACAATACCTCAAGAGGAAATCGACCGCCTGCTAGAATCGATGCCACGAAGAGTGGCGGAGTGTGTAACCAATAGGGGGGACCAACCCATCATTAATAAAAATTATGTTCATATTTTATTCTTTTTCTTTAAATTTAATCAATTGCTACATTTTAATAGTTAAACGTTTCTGCCAAGTTTGCTCAAAAAATTCCTACCCCTTCTTAATGGTGCGATTTCCATGTCACTGAGTATACATTTGATTTTACAATAGGTAATATCTTGTTTTATTCAATTGCGTAGTGTTTGTCACAAAGAAGACTATAAACATTTTGAACCAATTTAGTTGCAACAAAAATCACATTAACTTACAAATTATAATATATAAATAGAAATGGTAAAAAATACATCTACTAATATTAAAATTATCATGGCACCTTCATTCTAAACGACTTTAACAGCGTCTAAAATAGTATTACATCCATTAAAGAACTGGACGTTGGTAACATTATCCCTGTTATTTCAGAATAGACACGTCTTTAAAGTTTACAGAGTTAGTTTATACCAAGCCTGTTTCTGCTTTTGGATAGCATCTCATAGGATCATACGTTATTTTTATTACTATTAATACTCAATCATGATTGATTGTTTCGGTTTACATTTTTAATCATTCTTCTATAAGTCCTCTTAAGGTGGGTATTAATTTATTTGTAATCCTGCCCTGGTACATGTTAAAAGTGTCAATAGTAACTATGAAGTACTTCACTTCCGACAACGTTTCTAGTTTTTTTTATTTTTATAGGTGTGGTTCTAGACCCACTGCACTGTGGCCAAGTAGACTTATTGTGCCCCCTATATTAAGTACTGTTCTACGGGTTGTCCTGTGTGTTTCACGTACTCCAGAATGTCCTTAAGGGGGATAGCTTGAAATTCGTCTGTGCCCCAACAAGGGTCTCGTATTGGCAGAATATATGGAATGGGTTTCCATCCTCCACGTCACACGTCCTGCATGTAGGGTTGTCTACAACTTCTTTGTATAGAGGTGTTTCTGCATCTTACAGTGACAGTACTTCTATCACAATTCAGGATTTCTTTTGTAATTCTCCCGGAAGAATCTCGTGTACACAGCCGTTACTGTCTCAAGCCAGGCACTGATTTCCAGTTTACTTCTCTGGGAAGGTATTTTATTTATACATAGTATATATTTTAGATAGAAAGTCTGCCTTTCCCCTGCTATCCTCTGGTGCCCAAGTACCCAATACCAAAGTAACTTTATTCCGAATAGCCAGTTCACTTAGGGCTTCGAAGCAGTCTTCTACAGTTTCAGAGTTAGTAGCCTATAATAACAGGGCCTTTAAGGTAGCCTAACTGTCCATGGTGTCCTTCCACCATATTCTGTGCGCAAATAGTAATTGCGGTTAGTTCCGACTGAAAGACGGTCTCATATCTACCCAGGTTTATGCAAATTTCATTCCCTGTACTATCTTCATACGCCCCTTATCCCCCCATTTTGGAGCCGTCTGTATACCAGACACTTCTAAATGGGTCTGTTCGACTTACTACAGTGTATACCTGCCCCCTCCTCGGAATTGATACGGAAGTAGGATTTCCTTCCCTAGAGAGTCTCTCGGGGGTGGTTTACACTGAGTCTGTAGGCCGATGTCATGGCCTCGATCATCGAGGAAAATCAAACAGCGTTTGCATAGCTGCAGTAGGGGTAGTTGTTAGTGTCCCCGTTATCCGCAGGCATGCTAATCTTTGCCCAGTTTGCTCAATTTGATTTTAATTCACTGGGCTTTTGGCTTCATGTAACCAGATTACTGATACGTAGGTACAAACCGGCGCATTTCTAGTTACTGCTCAGACATTCCTAGTTTCTTCAAGTTTTGAATGTTTCTTTTGTGGAGTCATTTGCAGAGTTTCCACTGAATTCGCCTATAGTACTTCTTTAAAGTACCGCAGCAAGCATTACATAACGACCAAAGGAATTCAACATGGTGCCAAATACTGGTTACGTTACCTAGAAAAGGTTTCATTTTTCTGTTTCTTTGCGTATGTTTCCCGCTACCTGGATTTAGAAAGCAGCCCTTCCGAAATCCGTTTGAGAAAGCTCGGTGTAAGAATTCAAGTTCAAATCCAGATGCGACCACTTCATGTTGCTGATGTCCAAATAAATGTTTGTATTCTTTCTTAATTTTTTTCAGCCTTCTTCAATCCATTTCCGGATGTAGGCCTCCCCAATTTGTTTCCAATCGTTTCTATCTTCTGCCCTTCTTCTCCACATTAAACCTGCAGGTTTCTTCATATCATCGGACCATCTCATTTGGGGCCGTCCTCTTGTTCTTTTCCCCATCCACGGGCGCCATGTTTGAATGATTATGTTCCATCTGTTGTCTATCTGCCTCGCATTATGCCTTGCAAATTTCCATTTTAAAGTGGCAACTCTTTCTCTGATGTCTACTACTTTAGTTTTATTCCTGATCCAAGTGTTTCTATTTCTATCTTGTAAAGTAATATATAGCATTTGCCTCTCCATTGCGCGTTGCGCTTTTATTAACTTGTCTATATTTTTCTTTGTAAGAACCCATGTCTGTGCTGCATAAGACATAACGGGCAGAACGCACTGATCAAAAACCCTAGTTTTCAGATATTGAAGAATTGACTTATTCTTTAATATATGACTTAGCCTTCCAAAGGCAGCCCAACCCAGTTTGGTTCTGCTTCTTACTTCGGCTTCTTGATTTTCCTTGTTAAGTTTTATTACTTGACCTAGATATACATATTTTTCTACTTGCTCCAGTGTCTCTTCGTTCACTCTAATGTCTAGTATGTGATTGGTGTTTGTCATCACCTTTATCTCTGGTATGTTTATTCGTAGACCTACTTTATTTGATGCTTGGTTAAGTTCTTGTATCATGCTTTGTAAATCTTTTTTATTTTCGGCAATAAGTATTAAGTCGTCTGCGTATTTAAGATGGTTGAGATATCCTCCATTTATATTTATACCCTTTCCCTCCCAATTTAACTGTTTGAACGTGTCTTTCAAGGTGTTGATGAAGAGCTTAAGCGAAATCGTGTCTCCTTATCTAACGCCGCGTTTAACCGGTATGGGATCTGTCCCGGCTTGTTGTATTCGAACTGTTATGATGATTCCTTATATATATTATGAATCAAGGGTCGTATAGCGATGGTCCACTCTGCCATTCCATAATCCTTCCGGCACTGCCCACGTTTCTATCGTGCCGAAAGCCTTCTCGTAACCTATGAATGCAATAAACAGTGGTATGTGATATTCAGTGGCTTTTTCTATCAAAGTTCTAACTGTTGATGATCACAAGTACCAAAACCCTTACGAAACCCTGCCTGCTCCCGAGATTGATGTAACTCTCATTTGTTGTTAATCTATAATTAATTATAATTAATTAATTATAATTTATAAATCTGGGAAAGCAGCGTAATAGGCCGATAATTTGTGAGGTCTAATCTGTCTCCCTTCTTAAAGAATAGTACAGTTATCGCGTTTCTCCATGTCACAGGTATCGTTCCTTCTTCTAGGCAATTATTTAATAAAATATTTAGAGTATTAATTACTTCCTCACCTTTAATTCGTCAATTGTTTTGTTCTTGCAGTCTCCTTTTGTTCGCAATTTCTCCTCAATTTAATTTTGGTAGGCCTCTTTATTATCTCTTATTGCTTGCGAATTAGCTACGCATTTATTAGTTTTTATCCATCTATTTCGATTAATTTTCCCATTAATTTCTATCTTAGCCCGGACTAGCCTGTGATCGCTACCTATTGAGAATTTATTTAAAACATTTACATCTTTAACTGTTTTCTTAGTTGTTGTCAGGATATAATGGATTTCGTTTTTGACAGTTCCGTTAGGGCTGATCCAGGTTCACTTCCTTTGTGGCTTTTTTTCGTAGAACGCATTCATAGCGAATAAGGATTGTTGTTCTAGGAAATTGTAAAGCATTTCTCCTCTGCTATTTCTAATCCCGTGTCCATACCTTCCTATTCTTTCTTCCGTGTCCTCAATTTTATGTCCAAGTTTTGCATTAAAGTCTCCCATGACTATTGTAATTTGGGTGGAGCTTTCGTCTATTGCTCTAGATACATCTTCGTAGAAATTCTCTACTTCGTCATCATCGTGTGTGGCGAGGTAGGGGCGTATACTTGTACAATCGAAAGTTTTACTTTATCGTTTACTTTAGAACTATGTATGCTACCCTGTTAGATATTCCTGTAAATGTCTCAATATTTGGTGCAAGTTGTTTGTTAATTATAAATCCTATACCTCCGGTACTAGCTTCATTTTCACCCATTTGAAATAACATATTTGCTGAAGCAAGTGCTACTACTTTTTCTTCTTTTCTTCTTGTTTCCGAGAGGCCGATAATATCCCACTTAATATGCTTGAATTCTTCTTCTAACTCGTATACTTTATCGTCGGTTTTCAATGGTCTGATGTTATATGTGCCTATTAATAGTGTGGTTTTATGGGTATTTGTCTTTTTCCGGGCATGTTCTTCTTTTGACGAATTTTTGCCTCCCCCAGAATCCGTGAGGCAGACCGTCTGTACGGTGTAGGATTCTGGATAATTCAGCCTACCCACCTGGGGTACTGCAGTTTTAAAATTCGACATTTTCATCGTATTTGTTTGCTTGGGGGTGTTTGGCTATTGAGTCACCACGCTAGCCCTCCGTGTTGGTGACTTACTGGTAGTCTTCCTTATTGAGACCGAATGCGCCTGAGGAGGTATTTGTCTTCAGCAGCTACATTTCTAAACGCAAACCCACATTCAGTCGCGTCGTAAGAGCTAGACCCTCATCACTGTAGCAGTCAACTACTACTCTAGCTTCCCTAGCCTCGTGGCTCTTCTGCCTCTTCAGCCGTTAAGATTACAATATCTTCTTACGCCTTCAGAGCCAATATCCTGGTGGTCCTTCGAACCCATTGGGGGATCCATTGGTTCCCAATAATTTGTACAAAGAAACCAAACGTTGAAGCGTCCAATTTTGACCCCGATAGCATGGTTGCTATCCATTTTATCATACAGCGACGTATTCCCTCCTCTTTGACAGTTCTTCTGACAGAGGAAAATGAGGTGCTTACCCAACGAACCGCCTATGCCTATAAAGTAGTTTTAGCACAATTTTGTTTTGCTGTTAATGAATTTTTCTTCTTTGTGTTAGTTTCTGGATGTTCAATTCATATAATTTATTTACTTGGTAAACGAATTTGTTTCGATGTAATAATTGACTCTCCCTTATTATTATTATTATTATTTCATCTAATGCCTTGTGCCCATTAACAGCTTTCTTCAAGGCTTTGAGAAGAAAGGGTGTCAGGTTGTTAGGTCGAATGGATTTCGCTTGGGCGTAAGATATAAAAGTTACTCTTACTTGGCTCCAGATATATTGTACATATCCTTGAGCTAGGCTTTGTACTAGGTGCGTGATTGAAGGAGTATATCTCCCATGCTAGATTCATTTTGTTAATCACTGTGTCTACTAAACTGTAATGTTTCCGGCTTGCGCATATCTTGTTTTAAATACTCTCCAGGAAGTGACCCTTAAGCAAAGGCCCAAAATTTGTGCTTCTGGTTTGTTGCATCTACATATTCACACGAATATTTAAAGGTGCACCATCTAGAAGATCAGAGAGTGTAGTTTCAAGAAAGTCAAAAAAGTAATTTGCAATGAAACGGGGTGGTAAAGTAAATGTCTTAATTAGAGAATTTGGAATGTCGTACCATACATTATTATTACTTTCATTTTAAAATTTTTCTGGAAGCAAGTGCTGAATTTTTTGATATTGATATGCTTGCAAACTCTACCTTTCTGATATTCTTCATAGTGTAGCTTGTGAAGGTCCTGTTTGCCTGGAAACATTACACATACTGAGGGATGGATTTTCATCGATTAAGCTTAAAACAGCTTCGTCATTTTTTAAATTCACCCCAAATATAGGTATCTAAGCCTGAACCTTTAATTTTAAGTTTCTACACACTTTCCAATCCTCTACGAGTCGATTGCCTCCTATTACGGTAATGTTTTTGATACATCTGAACTGCAATTTGCGAATTCCCATCACAAAGACTATACACGTAGCGTATTTAGCAATTTCGCATGTCTTAAAGAAAACATAATTAAACAATTAATAGAATTATCAAAGGCTAGGTTGGCTCAGCGGTAAGAAAATCAGGCTTTGGATGTTATGTTCAAAAGCTTCCCGATGCCCTATGTGGTCGATACTGGGTCCCGGTGTCCATTTGATGATGATAATGATGGTAGAATGATCAAATTTGACGTTTGAAATATATTTCATTAGTCAAACGAGTTCCGATACGATCAGAATTAATAATAAGTTGTGATATAACACGAAAATTTAACTCTTCGTACACAATAATTATTAAGAATGAGTCATATAATCATATGTGGTTTTTCCTTAGAATAGTAAGTAAGAAAGTATAGCAATAGATAACTGATACGCCATGCATATAGAACAAAAACTATGAAGTAATAATAGCTAGAAATCGTCAAGCAACCTGCGCTGCTTTATTAAAAATGTTTAAAAATCATTTATAGAATCCATCAAGGTTTGTGAACGGATTTCAGCGCGGATTTGTACCAAGGGACTTGAAGAAACTTTATGTTATGTATTTTGAAATAAATACTTTATATTCTGTAGTAATCAATAACTGTAGCAACTTAATTATACTTTGAACTAGTAATTAATTTTGCTAAATGTTATAAACTGTATGACTTAAAAACAACGACACGAGTTGTTTTCATGAACAACCTTTATGAATAATTTTATTGAAGACGATGCATTTACATCAACTTTATTAGGATATTTATTGTAAGAAAGTTCTAGTCTAAATCGACTATGCAATACAAATTAAGAGCCACAAAATTGCAATTACAATATCGCTTTAAAAGCAAATATCAAAGTCAAATGTATACTGATATACTGATGAAAACACTATTTTCCCCCTAGGATTTATACACATAATTTTGTAACGCTTTGGTGGAAATCACTACAGCGTTTGCATCAGAGCTTCTTCTTTGAACCTGGTCAAATATACAAGGTTACAGTATCTACGTTAACAAGTGTAATATCAGTTTGACTTATTGCTTTGCCAGCAGGAGAGTGAAGTGTACTTTTCTAAACTTTTTAAAACTCGTGTTCAAGTGCTGACGGTTGAATAAGCGCGCTGTGATAACAAATTGATTAGTTATATTGCGTACATTAATTTTGATAAACTCAGTACCGCAGTAATCTCACTGTCATTAATCTGTGTATGAAGCGTGTAAAGGTCAACCGTTGAACTAAAAATCGCGGATATTTTCTGCATCACACCTTTGCCAGGAAGTTGATCTTTAAGAAAGTATAACACGAGAATCCATTGCGGTACGGTGTTTCAAAGTTGATAATTTATTTAAGCTATAAAGTAAACTCTTGAAGTGAATTGATGACTTTCCCGTAATACGTGTGCAAACAACATTTTAAGCTATACATGAAGGTAAGGTACTTACAATAGGTATAATCAAATTCAATTAAGGCAAATTTTGCTATTATGTAAAGCTTTTGGAGTGATTGCTTACCCAGCGCGTCGGAATATTTATTGTTGTTGTAAATGTACAAACAACAATTAAAATAAATAACAAATGTCACCAAACATGGCGTACATTTCCTCTTACGTAAACAACGTATTAGTTGAGAATTTAGAAAATCTCCAACAGTGTAGTTTTGGTTTATTTATTAAGTATTTCGTGATATATGTATCAGTAACTATGTATCCAGACGAATTTTTACAGTCTTTACTGAACGATACTTCATAATTTACAAATGTTTTGAATAGATATTGCACCAAATACTGTTTTTCTATATGTAAGTAATTCATATTACTAAGTCAATAGATTAGCTAATAATTTATAGAAAAAGATGTTCTTGAACTTAATCTATCGCTTACAAAGATATATTTTTTAATTTCCTTATATATTAATGAATTTTGCCTAATCCTCTTTACCTTGGTATATAAAAACATTATCAATTCAGGAAGGTCTCAATGACTAGAACGTATGACTTAGCTTTCAGTTTTTTTAAAACGTAGAACAACCTACAAAAGTTTATTGCTGTTACTTTCCACATAAT
>JABXWE010020818.1:0-24185 GCA_014611495.1 Limonius californicus | reverse complement strand
CCTGTTGACTGGGAAAGTTTTAGGACTATAATGAATGGTCAATTAACCTGTCCTACCAATTTAAATACTCAGGAAGACATCAACAATGCGGTCGAATCATTCAAAGAGGTAGCTACGCTAGCAATTCGGCAAGCCACTAGAGACTCCCGAACACACCGACCATATAATGACCAAATCCCACCAATACACATACAACAACTTATAAGAGAAAAACATATGGTACGCAGATTGTGGCAAAATACCCGAAATCCTGAAGTTAAGGTCCGTCTGAATAGACTCGTTAGACTAGTAAGAAATGAACTGGACCAATTTCGAATATCTTCTTATAGAAACCACATAGAATCTCTTACACCTGGTGACCCCAACATGTGGAGAGCCACTAAAAGAATTTTAAGACAACCTGTGATCATACCAACACTACGAAATCATGGTCGAAATTATCCAGAAGATACAGATAAATGCGAAGTATTCGCTCAACAACTGGAAGAAACATTTACCACATCACAAAATCAAACTAACATAAACCATGTCCAACAAATTGAAACAGAGCTAAACAGTGCCACTCCTACTGACATAAGACTTACAGATCCAGTATCGCCATCTGAAATTAAGGTATATATTAAAAAACTGAATGTCAAGAAAGCCCCAGGAATAGACCTGATACCTAATTTGCTCCTAAAAAATCTACCGGATAAATCCATATCGTACTTAACAGCAATATTCAATGCTAGCCTGAGAATTGGATATTTCCCAATTGCTTGGAGACAAGCAGTGATCCTGATGTTCCCCAAGCCTGGTAAACCGCATGATAATCCGGTTAACTATCGACCTATTAGCTTGCTATCTACGGTATCCAAACTCCTGGAACGAACAATACATTCACGTCTAAATAAATATCTGGAGACCAACAACATAATCCCACAGCTGCAATTTGGGTTCAAAAATTCTCACTCAACAAGCCATCAGATATTAAGGCTCACAGAAATAATAGAAAAGGGTTATGAACTCAAAATGCACACGCTCATAGCTTTTGTGGACGTAGCACAGGCTTTTGACCGAGTCTGGACTAATGGTCTAATACACAAAATGATAACGATAAACACTCCACCGTATCTATTACTCATTATCAAATCATTTCTATCTGAAAGAACTTTCCAAGTAAGAGTGAACTCGTTTACTTCCACGAACTGTCAAATCAAGGCTGGTGTCCCTCAAGGATCAATTTTGGGTCCCACCTTGTTTAATATTTATATGTTCGACATTCCCACTACACCCAGTGCGAGTCTGGCCATGTACGCCGATGACACGGCGATCATCACTCAAGATCATGATATTAATAATGCAGCTAACAATCTCCAAGAATTTACTGACCAACTAAATCTGTGGTTTAATAAATGGTGCATCAACATAAATGCAGATAAATGCGAAACCAAAATCTTTACGCTCCGCCGACCCCCAGATCCCCCAAACATAGTTATCAACAATACTCCGATTCACTGGAATCCAAAAGATAGTGCGGTACGGTACCTTGGTATATATTTAGACCGAAGACTAAGCTGGAGCTTTCATATAAATAAAAAATTATCCGAAGCATACGCAAGACTAGGTATGTTATATCCAGTAATAAACAGAAAATCGTCCCTCAGAATTAAATGGGGAACCCTAATCTACACGTCCATATTAAGACCTATTTTCACTTATGGATGTAGTGTTTGGAGTGCAACATCAAAAACCAATCTAAATAAACTTCAAGTCCTGCAGAATAAAGTATTACGTATTATAACCAAAGCAGAATGGTATATTAGAAATAGGCAGATCCACAGAGAGACAGACATTCCTACAGTGCAGCAGTTCATTACAAAAACCGCCAAAAAATTTTATGACAGTATTAATCTGTGCGATGGCGCATCATATTACAACTTAGGTCAAAGATCACTGCACGCTAGACTAAAAAGAAAACTACCAATCGACCTTCTGAACAGTGATAGTGAGTAAATTAACATGCAAACCCAAAATACTCAAAGTGATTCAATTATACGTGTGTGGTGTATACTCATATCTAAACAATAAGTTATCAAACACTGAACTAGTGATTAGTGATTTACATGTCCAAAACTTATTAATTAACACTGCCATGAATAGCAGTCTCTGCTGAACTGGCATAATTGTATAATTAAAAAAAAAATCACAATGAGCACAGTTTATTTTTAA
Organism: Limonius californicus; assembly: GCA_014611495.1. Lineage (NCBI taxonomy): Eukaryota > Metazoa > Arthropoda > Insecta > Coleoptera > Elateridae > Limonius > Limonius californicus. The sequence goes on along the minus strand of JABXWE010020818.1, from coordinate 21,974 downwards.
GTGGTATGCTTGGATAAAATGGCTAACTCCAGCAACGAGGAGTGTACAGAGGTGATTATTGTTTGTGACAAACGCTTTCTGAAAATACTTTTCTTCGGGTGGTCCAACACGGAAGAGAGACTGGAAATTTACAACCTCAAAGGCCCTGGGGGTTGTAGATTGGCATATGCTGATCCAACTATAAGCACATGAAAATTTCCTATCAAGTTGAAGTTTCCTAGTCCTCTATTTGGCGCACGTTGTGTATTAATCATTTGCACCCTTCCCGTCTGCAGAAGGTTCAAGGATTCACTCCTACTGATTATCCTTTGTGGCAGCATTTATGCGTGTGACTTCTAAATAGTTCTAATAGAGACCTAGAATATTCAGTAAAAGTGTCGATGATAGATGAATGCTGCTTTACCAGGGCTGATATTCTCAACCTTCACAATTACCACATATGGGCTGAAGAAAATGCAGACGCTACCCGCCACAGTACTTTTCAACAGCGTGTTAGTGTGGATCTGTGGGCTAGAATTGTAAACAACACTATAGTAGGGTTTTTCGAATTACTAGCACGCCTTGATGGTAATTCTTACTTGCAGTATTCCAAGAAGTTTTAGAAGATATTCATTTGAATGTGGAACGTACCATGTGGTTTATGCATGGCGGTTGTCCAGCGCAGTTTAGTTATGCTGTACGAGATTACCTAGATCTCCGCAAAGATGGATCGGTCTGGGGGGATATATTCTATGGCCCCTACGTAGTCCCCATTTCAACCCACTGGAGTATTTGTTATGGAGACACATAAAAGGACTTGTATATGCCATGGAGGTTGTTACCATCGATGAGTTGTGCCATCGCATCGATGCTGCTACAGAGCACTTACAATAACAGTTTCTACGACTTTCGGGTTGTTGGATTTGTAGCGCGCAACTGTGCCAGTAAGGTCAGCTTTTGGAACAACTTTCGTGATTGTTTTTGTTTTGGCGAATTTGCAATTCGTGTCTTGCGACATTGTTTCTTTAGTTCAGTGTTTCATTATTCAAAGAGCTATCTGCTTACTGTTTCTGTCATTATGTAGGTATTTTCTGCATACTTTAACAGCAATAAAGTTTTGTAAGAAGTACGTTTTCGTCGAAACGAGAAAACAGTGATGTTATCTTTAATTCTTCCTCAGTAATATCAGCGGTATTCAGGAGTGGGCGTTCATTTGAAAGAGCTTTAGCTTGCCGTAACTTTCTTATTATTGGAGTTGGTCAAAAGTGTATAAAGAGAAAAACCTTATTTTGGCCCTCTATAGCTACCTTTCACTCTCCCCAGCATGTTATAAATCACTTTGTATATGGCAAATCATAAGTTTAGATCTCTACTATCGTGACAGCAAGTTAAAGGTAAATGAATAATATTTGTGTCAGGTAAAAATTCTTATTTACAACGATTGCTTCAAATTGTAAATATTTTTGATCTAAAAATAAGCTACTGTAGAAAATTATAATTTTAATGTGTTTTAAAGAAATAATAACCTCAATGTGATGTATTTCAGTATTCAGAGTAAGCAACATAAACTTCTCTTCAGAATTAAATTTAAAACTAAGATATAATATTGTAAATTTGAAACTGGAGTGACGTGGAAATTCAAAAATAATTTGGTTATACATTTGCTACTCTACGTATATTGTAAGAACTATGTATTTTAATTTAAAGAAAAACAGATGTGGTTCTAATGTTGCGGATTATTATCGAAATAATGCTAATTCACCGACAAACCTGTACACTTAACATCATTCAAACCATGGTAGAAGAAGAGCTTTCTTCTACCATGATTCAAACAAGATGAGCGTTTTCTTGTAATGCATTAATAAACACTCCATAGCAAGATGTTTTCGGTGTTGTTAAGCTATATTTTCATTTTAATAGTAACGTTAGCTGTAGATATAAGTGCTTGTTTGCAATTACACCAAATTATGGCTTTGTCCGATAAAAATGGACACTCTATACAAAAACTATTGAAACAAAGCGTAAACTTCTGTTTCCCTTACTTTCCTAAAAAATGTTAATAATAAAATGTGTATCTTCACCTGCGCGATATATTGTATAGAAAGTATTTTGCTGTTGACTATATTATTTTCTAAGATTTCTCAATTGCCAGTAGTTACACGGCGGCGTTGTAGAGAAATGTTGCTTTGTATGTAATCTCCAAAACTCCGCTGAACATTATCTTCTGGAAACGCTGCATAATTTACAAATATTTTCAACTTGGTTAACTTTGGTCAACAACTACAGTTTTATTTATATACACTGTGACAAAATGGGGCTACAGTTTACGAATGTTCCACTACAGAAAATGAAAATTCTCACTAAACTTTTCAGTCTTCTGTTATTACTGTAACAAATCCTATGTGAGGTTCTCGTATTGGCATACCTTCTCTTCGTGAAAAATAATAATGGCGGCTTTCTGATTAATGTTTTAATTAATATTAGTCGTGCTGGACGCAGTCGAGCAAATGGCGGAGAGCATTCGATAGCATAATGATAACTATATTCTATTGTAATATAACACGTAAAACAACCATTCTCTAGAACCACTTATAAATAAAATTAATTGAAATCATGTGTAGACAATCGGTAACAAGAACAGTAGGAATTTGTTGTAAATTTTCAAATTTAATACAGTATCGACGGCAAATTTCTTCTACTAGTCTCAGGTGTACTAAAATATTAACTGATAAATAATTGATTAATTAGGTACTTTAAAATCATTCCTATGGTTCTAATTTTCTATTTGTCACCAATTTTTTAAATATTTGCGAAAAAGTATTGATAATAAATTAAACCGATGTCGTACTCAAACCAAAAGAATAAGCTGTGTTCAAATAGGCCTACAATAGCGTTTAGAAGAAAGATTTCAAAATATATGTGTATCTATGTATCAAATGTATTCGAAGTACCTACTATTAAACGTTTATCTTCTTTTTGGGTGCAAAACTTCGGGCTCGCTTCACACGTTCCTTTTGATCTATTAACCCTGACTCAAACAATGGTTTCCTAAACGCAGAATTCTGAGCGATTTCAGCAGTAAAATGAACTCGCGAGATAGTAAATGCTTTCATCTGAAAACTAAATTTGCTAAAGGCTCCGAACTTACGTCAATTAACAGAAATAAATGAAGGGTCGGTTAGTTTGATAACGTTTATTGACGAACAGAACAGATTAAAGAGGAAGTGACCTCTATTAAAGGGAGCTTACTTCCGGTTTGGTACTTCCGATATAGATAACACGCTACATCCGTTATTAACTAGAAAACGTTACACAAAATTGAAAATCTATAATCTAGACGACTCTATATGCGAATACAGCGATGTATCCTATATATAGCAGCTATAGTGACAATCTGCAAGTTGGTCAACCCATGCTTTGAAATTCGACATCAACGGATGAATTTGATGTTAAAAATGATCATCTTCTACAGAAATAGGCGCTAATAAGTTCTAGTAGCTTTATTTTAACCCACAGCTTGTGACATAAAATGTAAGATTCATTAAATATTTTCATGGTCAAATATTTTGGAGTGGAATTAATTATGAATAATGCATGCAAAAGGTTGGAGCTTCAGAGAAGGTTCGAGTTTTTATACACATCCACACACTTTCAGGCTTTCAATTAAACTCGCATGCTTGTTATAAAACGGAACGTGTTTTCACCTTACTTCATAAATTTATGCGTAACGAGTTCTACTGCAAAATAAGTAAGAATGTGCGTATTTCAGTCTTGAAGCGAAGCTTTGATACGTGGATGAGCCAACATCTTTTTCATCAGAACAAAGTAGAAACTTTCGATTGAAAATTGATTAAGCTAATACTAAAAGCATATTTGATAAAACGAAGGCAAGGAATTAAATCGAAAAAAGATACAATAAATAATCGCCACCCTTACAAAGCCTTTTTCATTTCTCCGTTGTCACTTTGGCCAGACACCGAACTTTTCTTCTGACCTTTGCTTTACATATTACGCTTATAAGACGTGATCTTCCGCTGATGGCGGTTCAGTGAGCCGGGGGAAATCGCGACTATCTGGAGAATTCAAATTTCCTTTGTGTCTCCGACTCTGCTACAATTACAAGGGTTATATTTTTGTCTTGAAGCTTGCAGTTAACCTATTTTGTGTGGGTGAATGTAAACATTTTAGAGTTAATTAAATTGGGGCGTTTAACTTATTCTAAACTTTGCTAGTCATTTAACGAAGTTCATCGTTTTGAAGATGTGTAAACAAAGAACTGCTGAAGCTGTTTTGCAGTTTTCAGTTAGTTTGGCTGTTTGTATGTTGTACTACTTAATTAATTGTATCTCGAGTATTATTTGTTAGTTTAAGAAAGTACGGCTTGTTTAACTTGAATCATTAGTTTATCTACCGTGCAAGAATTATTAATTGGCATTATAGAAATACAATTACTCTTCTATTAGCTTAATTTGCAGCTTTCTGGTCTTATATAAGAGGTATTTTGTGCTATTTAATTAAAATTATTAATTAAAAAATATTTTTAAATTTTGTTTATTTGTTGACACCCATACGAGCCCGGCGGTGTTTCAGTTCTGTAAACATGGAATGTTTGCAACTACCTGGTTTTTAAATAAACACACCTTTCCATCCACTCTTATTTGCTTTGATTTTGCGTACGGGTAGTAACGGTGTACCTATATGAAGTCTGAATTCTAATTTTGTACATGCGGGAAGTAGGAGAATCACTTAAATTGTAGGCTATGACATCGCTACTAGCTTTTCCAATATTTAACATAAATTATTAATACATATTTATGGCAATATTATTTTTTCTATTGCCAATACATATCTGATTTATATTCTCTTTAGCGCATCTAAGACCCCTGACTTAACTTAATATCACGGAATATACGGTTATCATAAATAGAGATAGGAAATAAAAGGACAATTCACAGATTATGCTAAATAGAGCAGAAATGTGGTCAACAGAAGAAGTGTCACGTCGAGAATAACACCACGTAAAATTATTATTCGCAAACAATTCCACCTATCGAATAAGGCCCAGCAAACATAGGGCCTATACTAAGAAACCCTATTCAGGAATGCCGCCGGTAAAGACATGCAACGCTATCAAACTTTATTCAACTTTGTCAAAAATATTAAAATCTACTAATTCGACACTAAATTTAAAAATGATGATGATAAGGCCCTTTTTAGGCTTTATAGAAATGCCATTGAATAATTTGTTTTCCAAATTAATTGCAGAATCACCACTGTCAACGTTCTACCGATAAATGTTTTTCATCCAGTGTTTCTACCTAACGATACAATTTTTGCCAGCAATGTTTAACGAGATGCTATTTTTTGTAGTGTTATTTATGAAATGCTGTTTTTGAAGGGCCATTATTACTGTATACCCGCAAGTTTGAATATGTAGAAACAGAATTATATTCAGTGTCAAAAAGCACATCGAAAAAACATACTATTCAATGTTGTTGTTGCACGTTTCCACAATGGTTTGTAAGCTGGTGTAAGTACTTCGTAATGTTTTGCTTACAATATTAGCTTTACTGAGTATTTCATTATATAATAGGATGTTGAACAAATAAAATGAATACTTTGAATTGCTCTACAATCTATACAATTTGTCCTACAAATCGTACTACACTGCAATGAGAAAACTCCTCACATTTTGGGTCAGTTACAGTTCTGAATTAGTAAAACTACCCGCGCACGCAGTACATACTACGGAATTATGCAAATAATGTAAATTCTACATATTTGTTACTCCACTTATTTAAAGAAAAGTTTTTACAAAAACTCAAGCCAGTATAGAGCAAATTCCATAATTAACACTTGTTTATGACCACAAGATAATAACAAGAGCTGCAATGTTTTCGAACGTCCAATCATTGTTCAGTGTGCCGTTGCTTCCAACAGTTTTCAGAAAGAAAACTTTCTAGTCACTTAGTGTTCTATAATGGCAGGGTATAAACTTTATATATAAGCACACAAGACCGCAAATTTCTATATATGTTTGATCTCGGCAGCCTTAAAGGCGCATGTCGTAGAAGTCTATATTTCATCATACCTCAAGCAAATAATTCCCAAATTCAAGCATTTGAAGCTACAATATCGCTTGTATTTGAAACAAAATGAAGAATTGCGAATCTGCTGCATCTTTATCCTTGGCGTTGCGAAATATACACAGCAGGTTTAATGTAAATCCGCAATTGGAATATGTTATGGTGTTAAAACTTCGTAATTTCCTTTTTTTCATGTAATCGTAAACACTATAAATATACAGATTATGTGTCCTATACGAATCTAGGCCACTCAGTTGTTTGCGGCAATTTTCTCGTCAAGGATTGCTCAATTTTCGATTGATCGCTGGCAACAATGCTCGCAAAGATAGTTGCTCGCCGCTGTTTGCTCGCCACCTTTTGCTCGCAACCGTTCGCTCGCCACCGTTTGCTTGCCACCGTTTGCTCGCCACCGTTTCATTGATTACTGATTGCTCGATTGCTGATGGCTCGCTAGGAGCATTGCTCCCAAGGACAGTTGCTCGCAGTACTAAGTATAACTGCATCAATGAAAAACAATCAGAAGAACAAGTTTGTGTTGTTTTCAGAAAATGCTTTTTTAACCGTATGTGAGTGTGTGGTTATGAATATCATAAAGACAAGTGAATCTATTTTTCAATCTAGAGATGTATTAAAAATTTATAATTTCACTAAGCTTTTGCAAAAAGTATGACACTGAAATAGAGGAAATTACATATATTTTTTTGGCAGCAGTTCCTTTAGAAAAGTTAATTCGCAATTTTAAAACTGAAAAGCTCAGACAAATTGACTATTTTTGCCAAATTCTCTAAGTTAAGAATTAAGACGATAAGTATAATTTCAAATAAAACAACAGACACCATTGACTAACAATATTTTCTAAATTAATTGAAACATTTTAAGAATTACCAACTGCATATACTAAATGCACCAAATAGAATTTTGTTTCAAGAATAAGTTGCTTGTCGAGCATCTGTCCGGCGAATAGTCGGGTTGGTTAGCAAATAGTTGATCATAGAGACTCGCGAGCAATCGAGGAAATCGAAGCGAGGACGCTTCCGCGGACGACGTACAATAGAGTTTGTATTTCATAATTGTCAAAAATGTAATTGTCTCAAAATATAATTATATCCTTAATGAATAAAGTGAAACGATCCGAACTGTGATCATCTTTAGAGCTTTAGAGGCCATACAATTTCTATTAATAAAAAAATTTTGGATTTTGTGTATTTGGATAAAATTTGTGGAAAATGTTGTTATGTGATCTAAATTGTGTGAGCAGATCAGAAGTGCGTTTCCGACGAGAACGCTTTCTATTTAAAATCTTACTTTGGAGAATGAGACGTATCCTAATAACTCCTTGTTGTTAAAGGTGTCTTTTTGGACAAAAATGCAGCACTGGAATTGTGTTCGAATATCAATAGTAATAACTTTGTTAGAAGAGGGTTTAACAGAAACGAGAGTCACCGAAAGACTGCAGGTAACACAGATCAATGATATAAATAATTTACTTTTCTACAATCGCCCGTCTTTCAGATCCCTGATATGAAATCTGCCAAAATATACATAGAATACAAAATATGTGTTCGGGTGTGGAGGATTACTGCTGTACATCAAAAGATGTAAGAAATAAGATTTATAAAGAATTATTCCGTTTAATTTGACCGTAAATCTTGAAAATTAATAATTAATTCTAAAATAATTTATGTAGAAAGTATATATAGTTCTTTGCTAATAATTTCTTAATAGTATAAATAGAGCCATTAAGAAGATCGTAGTGTTTTAATATTAGTTGCAATAATATATTTTAGTTTCATTTGTTTGTGTAGATAATAATTATACATAAGTTCATATCATATTTTAAATAAATACCGATTTGATAAGTTTTGCAGCGAAAACATAAAGTTATCTCCAATTCGGTTAAATTTATAAAACATTGTTCGATTTTAGAGTTTAATTATTTAAATATTGTAAATATGGGTCTCTCAACACCACCAATTTTTGATAAACGTGTGTCTGATTTAACAAATGTTAGACTATATTGTTACGCTTAAAATCGTAACTGATAAGGAGCCGTTTGTCCTTATCGCCGGGATCGCCAGAGAAACAACTACCCTTTTATAAAATAATTGGTTTTATTCATTTATTACACACTACAAAACAATTATAACTTATTGTAAAATATTATGTTAAAACTACTTACAAAAATATAAACAGATATAAGACCATTGCTGAGTTGGGTTTATCTCTTGTGGCAATCAATCAATCAATCAATAGGAACTGCACCACTGTTACTACTACCACTATTGTACTCCTGTACTACTGTAATACCGTACTACTCCCCTCAACTCTGAAGTGCCTTTTTATAAATTCCTTTTTGCACCCATAAGCTCTGACCTGGTTATTACTTAATTTCCCTTATCAAGCGTATTAGTTATTTCACATTGTCTAATTTAATATTCCAATGTGCTTTTTTATTATAAAGCAGGCTGAAGGTAAAAAATGGACAATAGTTGAAAAATCGCAGGAATATAGACATGATAGAAGAACGACTACTTCAGATAGACCACACAAACAACATCGAAGAAACTAATGACATTATTACAAAACATTATCAGAAGCAACTCGGAAGTTTTGCGCTAAGCAAAACCCGCATAATAGCAAGATTAGCGATCATAAAAATTCTCCGATAAAACGACACCGGGAAATGAACAACAAAAATTTAGAAACCTGCTGAAGAAATAGCAAAGAAATATCGAAGGAAGTTAGGAAAGACCACTAAAATAACTAAAATAATCGAGCAAAACAGAAGTCTAAAGGTTTTGAGGCACCAAACAAATATAGGAACAAAAAGTATAGTCAAACTAAGAAATGAAAACGAAGAAATCATAACCAATAAACCTGAGATTTTGAAAATCACTGAGAACTTCTATCTAAATTTATATAAAAATACAAACCCTGCAGAACCAGAAGACATACCGTATATAGAAACCAAGGATTGGAAGAATTGCCTGAAATCAGTTTGGATGAAATTGCAGCAGCCACAAGAGAAATGCAGAATAACAAAGCCCCTGACGACGACGGGGTTGTTATAGAAGCAATTAAAGAAGGAGGACCAACTGTTTTTAAAGCCCTACAGTTGCTATTTAATAAATGTCTTATAGAACAAAGAACACATTCGCTACGGGATAATGCCATCATGACCCTCATGCACAAAAAAGCGATATTACAAACCTGTGGAACTACAGACCTATTAGCCTGCTCCCACATATATACCTACTAGCTATTTACAAGAATAATAGCGAAACGTATAAGCGTAAAGCTTGATTTATACCAGCCAAGAGAGCAGCCTGGATCTAGATCGGGGTTTAGTAGACAGGACCATTTACTAGTAGTTAAACTATTAATAGTAAAATGCAAAGAATATAATAAACCCCTCATCTTGGTGGTCGTCGACTATGAAAAGGCGTTTGACTCGGTGGATCAACAAAAACTTTTTCTCGCAGTGTCGAATAGACTCCAGATTCACAAATATATTGAAATACGTATACCGTCATGCAACTGCTTCTGTAAGATTACACCAAGACACAAATACATTTAAGATGGAAGAGAGTACGACAGGGAGATTTCATATCACCTAAATTATTTACAGCGCTGTTGGAATATATGTACAAAAATCTAGACTGGGAGCATCGTGGAATTATCATCAATGGGAAACTACTAAATTACCTACGTTTCGCTGATGTCCTCGTCCTAATCAAAGATCGAATAGATAAAGCGAATACAATGTTACAAGAGCTGAAAACAGCCTCCAATGAAGTTGGACTAGTCATTAATTACTCAAAAACAAAATATATGACAAACTTAGCTCTCAGTGACAGTATTTCGGCAGGCGATGTGAAAATCGAACAAGTACATTCACATAAATATTTAGGGCATGAGTAGTTAACCATCGGTACAGACAATCAAACCCATGAGTTACAGAGCAGAATAAACCTAACATGGGCGCCCTACGGAAACATAAAGAACTTCTTCAAATCGGATATCCCTATATGCTTAAAAACAATTTAATCAATGTATACTGCCAGTTTAACGTATGGCGCCGAAACGTTTACGCCAACTAAAAAGACCATCAAGAAAATTCGAGTAGCCCAAACAGCAATGGAACGATCGATACTGGGAATATCAGTAAGAGACATAACACCTAACGCCACTATTAGACGAGGAACACAAGCCATTGACGCACTTACCATGGTAACTAAACTGGAAGTGGAATTGGACATGTGACAAGATTGAAAGACAACAGGTGGACAAGACTATAGTTGAATGGCGACCTAGACAAGACGCATATAGAAGTAGAGGTAGACCTCCAACAAGATACACCGATGATATCAAAAGAATTTCAACAAACTGGATCCAGACCGCACAAGATCGAAGTGCATGAAGAGATTTAAGGGAGGCCTATGTCTAGCAGTGGACGATTTAGGTTGGGAAAGAGAAGAGAAGAGAGTTCATATTGTAGATAAGGTTTTCCAAACGAAAATCTTTAACTAACATAATAGTTCCTATTTGGTTCATAGCAGTTTTTTGTTGTAATACAATATATGTGCAAACTATCAGTTGTTCGATATTCACACGGAGATGTTTCAGAAAAATAAAGGATTTAATAATTCGCGTTTTGCATCTAGTTTGCCATTTAATAGAAGTTTCATTCCTTTCGGTAAACAACGATTAGCTTAGAATTTTGAAGGTACTGTACATGCCGAAGGAGTAAATATACAACATAGTTTTAACTTCCGCATTTCATTAAAACATACCGTTAAACAAACCCCTTTTTTCAGGCAGAAAAAATTACCTAAGGACAACTATCCTGTTTTAGAGGTTAATTAACTATTTTTTGCATCTGTATAAAGTGTTTTTAACCAAGACTAAGTTATTTTTTCTAATTTTTCGGACTGTCTGAATTCCGGATTCTACTGATATTTTACTGGAAAAATCCGTCCTATAACCGTTTACTTCTGCGGCGTTTTTCTCTATGGAGTAGCAAACCGGTTGAAATTATTTACAATTAGGATGCTTTCATAATTAAGAAAATTGCTTGTAGACCAATGTGAACATGTACACGTAATATATGTTTAACCTTTATGCGATTTCGCGGCTCGTCGGATGTAAGTTATGTGCTAGTTCAAGTTTTATGCACTATGAATTTAAATCTCCCAAGAGCAATTTCTACGTCTCTGTTTACGTCGCTTAGTATGCTGAGTCAACAATGTGAAGTATAAAGGATATACAAAAGAAAGAGCAGAACGAGAACTTAGCTTCTATCCCTTTACCTTTTATGGAAGAAGCTTCAGTGGAGACAAAATTAAAGTAACAGAATTTATAGATTTATTGTTTCTGCATTTCATCTAATAATAATCCAAATGTCTGCGAATAAACCCAATTAATAACAAATATATTATTAGGTAACTTTTAAGTATGTCGCTGAGATTTATTATAATGACAACCATTTTTGGGTAAAGATGATAAATTCTCTGCAATTATAGAATTGTGGTAGATCAAAGATGAATGAACTTCCGTCTCCTAAACAAATGATCGGAATAGTTGGTGAAAGCATATCAGGAGCCAAAGTGAACTTACTCAGCAGTGCAGTAATTTGCTCTTGCGGAAGTGCAAGTCGTTCATTACACATTCTGAAACTCAGATCCTCTAGTTACCATAATTTAGCTTTTCGGTGCGACCGTTTAGAGCTCCCTTGTACGACAATTCTGTTAAAAGGTTAAATTTGTTTCTAGTCGAACACCTTTCATCTTGCTGGTCGTTATTCAAGCAATTATTTATTCTCCAAAAACTGCTTGTCCAGACGGAAGCGTTGGGGAGACGCAAGGAACAGCAAACAGCAATCGCAGCCCTCTGTTTGAACTATACAAGTTGGCGGTTTTAGAAGTTGGGTCTTTGTGTGGCGCGCTGCTCTGTTTCCGCCCAACTTTTAATTAAAAATTTATAAGCGATTATGCCCAAAAGATGTTGTTGTCTAGAGGTTCCTGCATACTAAAATAATTTGGCGTAATGTAAGAGATTATTCTAATTTCGGTACAGAAGAACTTAATCTTTACCGTAATAAGGACTCGACTCCAACTTGGAAACGCATGATAAATGTAATAATTCACGCTTAATAAACATTGTTTTATTGCAAAGTGGCATGAGAAAAGCTCGGCATCCCAAGAATTCCCTCGAATTTATAGCGTAAGTGTGTAAGTCGGGAATGTTTCATCTTACCACGTAGTTATAACTCATCTTACAGCAATTTCACTTTGTGCAGAGCACAAAAACAATAGACCCTTGTTGAAGTAAACTTTATGACTTCAACGCTTCCGTATTACATTAATAATTACACCTGAAGCACAATTAAATCTTTAAAACAGGAGCAGTGTGTATACTAATCTCCTGATATAGATAGCTGATCATATTAGATTTATATTTGCATTGCAAGCTGTATGCAGTAACAATTGCTATGATAAAACAAGATGTTAGAATTCGCACACAAAACAGGTATGTTATTAATAAGAGGACGATATAGGAAGAAGCTTAGAAAACAAACTCGGGTAAACATATTTCTAATTTTCGATTCATTTATAGTTAATACTAATTTTATAATAAGCAAACTTCGAACGCTTCGGGCTGTTTTCTCATTCTTGTGCGATGATTGGATGTCAGAATCTCGCTTGAAATTAAACCACACTTCAGATAAGACATGTTGATTCAATTTAAATCAAAGTTAATATTTACTTCTAAATTAAATCTACCCTCTAATATTCATTGGATTAAAGTAAATTTGTAAACGTCTGCACGGTGCGTCGTTGCTCGAACTTGCAAATGAAAATTTCCGCGGCGACTAACTAGTCTGAGGAAATTATTAAACACCTAAGCAAAAATCGCTTCCAAGCAACTACCCGTATTTGAAGCTTGCCGTTTCTTGCATAATTTACATTAGATGATTAAGTTGCATTCCTTGGCATACCAGATGCTTATTACTTGAAAGCAAATAATTTACGAGTTTAGTTAATGTTTAACTATGCAAGAAAAACTCCTGGAAGGTATATAAACGTAAGAAAAAAGTTATTTTGAAAACAAGATGTAGAATTTTATCTGCTAGCGGATTATTTATCTCTGCAAAGTGATATCAATTAGTGAATAATACATGTAGCTTTTGGTAAGAGCTTAACGACCTTTAACAGTATCGGCGAGGATATGCCATTATTCCTTACAAGCACAATAAAAATACATAAACTATAGAAACGCTTCTGAGTAATATGGAATTACGAAACAATGGCGCATAAACTCGATAATACGTTGTGATGGGACGTTTAATGATATTATTAGAAAAACAGAAAACAAAAAACAAATCGCTGAGACCAGTTCTTTAAGATGTTTAGAAATAGGAATATGAGAAATCTGACAAATTGGAATGACGCTATAATGGAACGTTTTTCACTAGGATGCAGCGATAAGCTACATCGCCAAATACAGTTTAGGCAATTTTCATCCTAATTTCAAAATTGTAATGTTATGTTCGTTTGATTACTATTTTATTAGGCTGTTAGGCATGTTTAATCTGTTTATGCCGATCGAAAACAGTTCTTAGAATTCTTTGTCTGCAGAATTGTCCCTGGAGATGCTATGCTTCCCGGAAGTTCCACTTCCCAGATTTTGTTCTCGAACTTTTGCACCATATTTCGTCATGTGGTGAAATCTTCCAGCTCTTGGAGATTAGCGTTGCGTTTTCTCGTTAGTCGATTTAGCATCCTCGTTCAACCCGGTTGTCTGTTAAAACCTCTGCACCAAATTCAAGTACTGCAAGGGCGGCTTGGATAACGGAGTTCTATGGCAGCGCCTCTGCTAAATTAATATATCGTGTTGTTTTCGTACCTTGAGCAAAAGAATATTCGACTTGTGTCGGATTATAAATATTAGCAGCGTATTCACCTTTTGTAAGGACAATTCAGTGAAATTGTTTCCTCGACTTCTGTCGGATGAAAGCTTCCAACTCCGCGAATCCCTCCACTAAGCCGTTGCAAGTGATAATCCCGTACAGCGGCGGAGATTTTGGCTCCTGAAGTTCCCATCTTCTTTTTCTCTTCGAAGAAAGTCTTAGCCCGTAACGTTGTCTCTATCGTGATCCAGTGTTAGTAGCGTGCCTGCGAATTTTGCCTGCTTCCCGAAGAACCTAAGAACACCCCAATTGTGCCTCTCTCTGTTCCCTACCGAAGAAAACTTGCGAATGTACTATAAAACTATACAATGATTGTTTTCCCTGTTTACCAGTATTTCGTTAATAACTAAGAAATAGAACAGTTAAATTTACTTGTAATATTAATAACAAGGCAACCGTCAATGGCCCAGCGTTTCATTATTCGTTAAGGTTAAAGTTTAATTAATTTCTGTAAACTTGAACGTCACTGGCTGCGCAGATCTGCGTGTTTAATAAAATAAATATCGCAAGCCACGGGCGGCAAGAGTTTAACTTTGGAGATTCCGACCACCTATGTGTTAAACCATAATTATTACCATTTATAATGTATTTTTTTGTATTATGTGTCACCTCAAACAATAGAGCTACTTTCGTCTTAAAATTCACAGTATCTTTTATTTCTGTGTATTTTTATTGTATGCATGAACTTTGTAAGCTTTATATACAGGAGGAGACACAATAAAGGATTTGGAAGGTGGCGCCCAATAAATGTGACCTAGTCTGTACACAAATACGTTAGATTTCGCTCCGTTTCTCTTGAACCATCCCTACTCCTCTGAGTTAAGCCGAAGGTACTTCCATCTTTCTTGTTGCGGCTCGACGAAAAAACTCGTTTGGCTCGTAACAGTAAACGCAGCAGAAATTCGATAAGTGCATGTTGATGGGAAATCAAAAATAATTTGAATTATCAACAATACGAGTGATCATAGCTCAACAATAAATATTTTGTATTTATTATATTGCAAGAACGAAAAATATGCGCTGTTCGATGTCTACAGTGAATGCTATACTATACTATTTAAGTTCAGTTAACATGCCGCCACCAAAAGCGTAAAAGGTCATTTAGTGAAAAACTGCCATACATCATTGCAGCGAGGGGTAAATACCTATAGTTATTTCTGGGAAATGTATCTTCGGGTTACAGAAATATTTACTTATGCATCAATCTAGTCTAGGCAATTATAACAAGCTTTAACTTATCAAACATTTGATTTATTGAAATTCGAGTTATCGATATAATAATATGAATATTGGAATAGGCATGTTGTCGCACAACGGCTTCTAGTTTGAGTAGTAAAAAAATTTGAATTATAGAGGTTCCGCTAGCAAGGTTCGTCTGTATTAAATTAATGACGTCACTGACACCACATACTTTTAATTAAGCTTAAGCCACGTATTTTAATCAAGTTATGTAAATTAGATACCAGCTAAACGCGTGGGATACACTATTCGCTTTGCTTCGAATATTTATAAAAAATAGTTAATTAACTATTTAAGATATGTACCTAGTATTTCGTTATAAAAATAGATTGTAATGTTCCTCCATATCTGTATTTTATTCGTAACTCTCTGTCTCTTCAATATTGCATTCTTCTGCTTCCTCCATTTTTATTTAATCTTCAACTTCTTAAGACATCCTTTTCTACCTCCCTCGTTTCAAATTGCATGCGAGGGTGATTTTAAGACAATCTCAACTATATAATGCAAAATAACTTATATACAAAATGGTGTCTTCTTCTTTTTCTGATTATATAGGCCAATAGCCTCTTAATTACCTACAATGGAGTAAGTTCTATGAGCCCTATTTGCACGTATGCCGGGCGGATGGCTAGTCTAACCCATCGAACAGAGAAGAGAAGTTCCACTACATGGTTTACAGTTGTCAAACAGTTATCAAGGATGTTCGTATGACAACCGAGTTATATTTTACACAATATTCCAAATAGAAGTAGAAAAAAATTTTTTTGTAGAAATGTTTGATTTAATACAATAAATTATCTCTTAAAAGTTGCACCTCATCCTAGGGCTTTCATATTTGCTGATATTTGTTATTACTTACTAATTTCATGACCTGAGTGTTTCACAAGCTGCTTGTGAGCTTATTAGTTTCAAAAAGACCAGTGCCGGTATTTAATTTGGAATTTATTTCTACAACATCGATCGATCTATTGCTATTATTGCAATATAATATTTCTTAAGTGGTTAAAGTGAATTAAATGCACCGTAACTGGGTCATATATTATAAAGAAGAACTGATCTCAAACGATATTTTTCCTATTTCTGATTCATGTATTGCCGAGTTTATATGCCCTAAATTTAATTTAAAAACCGGTTCTTACTCCTTAAATCGATAGGAATTTTTCATTTAGTAAAAATTTTCTTACGAATGTATTCGATTATTAAGACAATGTTTCGTTTGGTGTTTGCACTAATTTCTCTACGTAATAGCGTCTTCAAAGGTTTCATATTTTTACGGCAAGGGGTGACACGGATATGTCATTTCTGACTAAAGATGTTGTAAAATCTAGAGAGTGATGTTGCATGCACACGCTGTTGTGAAACCTCTTAGGGACACCAACTGTACTAAACACAACACACATAGCGATTTACTCTTCTGAAAAATTGTAGCATCCGGATGCCCATAATGTACCATTTTTATGACAAAGTTTTTGCCCAAAATTTTAAATTTAAACTTAATAAGAGCCAAAGTATTTATAAACCTAGCTGTATACGTAGGACACCATTTGCACTTTGGGTTGGCGTCACAAAGTTATACAGTTTCTAATCCATTCGTTTTTGTAAACTCATTGCAATATACTCTGAAAACGCAGTACTTTATATGAAAATTTAATCTATACTATTTTCCTAAGATTATTGAACAAGCTGAAGAGATACTATCTTTCCTCCAATATTGCAATTGCACAAGAAGTTATTTTATTAAGATGCAAATTGCTAAGGGAAGAAAATAAGTCTTTTTAATTAATATAAATTGCTAGGACGTCGGCTGTTGAAGTCATATAAACAAAGTAGCACAACATATTTTGAAACGATATCATTTTCAAATTTAATATACTGTTGAGCAAAGTTAATTTAATTTCCGTAACGTTAACAAATATTCGTAATACTTTGCAGCATCTGTAGCAGTGACATGCAGAATCATTCAGAAAAGTTATGACAATACAAACAAATAATAAAATGTTTTAAAATTTGAATAATATACCAGAAATAACTATTTTTGTCTTGTCTTAGTAACCAATATACTAATTACTATGCACATATCTCTCAGACGGCTTTACACAGCAAACTCTGGTATATCCAGTTTATCAAATGTTGCTATATGGAAATCCACTTGTGTTTCTGAATAATATTATTCATAGTATTAACTTTTGGTAGCTGATGGTATTTAGAATTGCTCTACACTTTTTTACCTAAAAGCGCTGCTGATTATTATGGTATAATTTCCCAAACTTCTTTAATGTATTCATGCTTCTAGAATCGATTGCTGAAAATGCAGAGAATTTGGAAAAGTTACGTAACTTTCAATGCTTTACTGTATTTCATACCACGAAAGATGGAGAAATATTACAATAATTTAAGTAAGTTGATATATTTCAGATAAAGAGAAAATTTCAAAGTTTCTTATCGTCTCAAATACCCAACCTTCAATGTTTAGAACATTTTAAGGTAAAAGAAAATGAAGGAAGCTAATCGCCTTAACTTCCCCACGAAACAAACTCCTTTAATATTTTTAGAAGCGAATTTATTTCGTAAATTTGTAGCTCAAAGGCCTACAGTGAATCAGAATATTTGGTATATACTAGGAAATTTTCGATTATAGAACATAAATTGGCCAAATTTAAATCGGTCGATTGATATGTAGTATTTATAATATATTTGGAACGTAGAAGCTGGAAGGTGACCTAACCTTATCTATTTAAGGTTTTAGAAATAAAGCAGACAAACAAAAATATTGATTAAAATGAAAATATGAACTGGAAAGGAGATCTATAGTAAAGAGTAGTTTTTGCATAGTTCTCTCAGGTTATCTACAGAAAGCTTTGCGCTTATAAGCGTTGATGTTGATGCGACTTTATCTGTGTATGTTAATTGATCAGATTTATAGATTAACTAACAGCTTTTAATTTAATAGTTTGACTGCCATAAAAATCATTTAGTATTAAATTCGCCTAATCTTCGCTAGTCATACTACTACGTGTCGCCCAAAATAAGGATTGCCGTACATATAAACATCTACGGCTGCCATATTCAAATTTGACACTTTTTATTGCAAAAGTATGTAATTTACGAACTGTGAATGGTTTCCATTTTGGTAGTGGAATACGCATTGCAACGGACTTGCTTCAAATTGTGTTAAAGTAAAACTATACTTTAACAGTTCATTTCTGCCAGAGCCAACCAATAAAAGCACAAATAGTTCAAAGCGACATAATAAAGAATCAAATCACAGTAGAAGTAAATACAGCATAGCACATAAGAAACACAATTATGTATCGTGAATTTTCAGAGAAATGACGAATTGATTGGAAACTAAATAAAGCTCGGATTGAATGTGAAATCCTAGCCAATAAATCAACCCATCAAAAAACCATAAAAATTATACATAATGTGATAGGTAATGGAACCGTAAATCTCCAGTGATTTATTTGGAATAATATACTTCACAAAGTCTGACCGGGTTAAAAACTGTAAAGCTAGAATTAGACAAAGTGTTAATAAATTACATCGAGCAACAATTCATATGAAAGCATTTAGTTATGGTGGTAGGCCTCACAACACGTTTAGTCAAATATCTTTATCAATTGCTGCAATAACGTTCTCGTTTAGTTGTTGTAATAAGCACTCTCAATGCGGTAAATTCAAATCACTGATATACAATTTATACACCACTGTTTATTTCCTACGCAAACAAGGTATATTTTGATCAGGAACTACCTATTGGTAGTATTTTTAACATTGAGACTAGCTGACCCCATTGCTGTCAGATGTACTAGTCTTTAATATATTTTATTGATATTATTCCAGTACAATTAATCGTATAATTTAATTAATAAGTATTTTTCTTCTAATTTTAAAATTCGTGTTGCTAGTTATTGCAGAAGTGCTGCTTCCGAAGTTTTCGAAACCTTGATCATGTAAACTATTTTCATTGTTTCCATATCCAGAATCCGCTTTTAGAATTTGTTGATGTGTTTAAATAGCATCTTGTACAGTATTGTAAACCACTGTAACTTATACGAATTAATTTTTGAAATAACGATCAACATGTTTGTCTGCCATAAATGAATCCTTTTTAATAATTACTACACTCTCATTGGAAGAATACCCATGCGACATGTACATAATGAATTGTTCTTTAATTTTTACACCATATATCTTACATTTGTACTATATTCCTACTACTAGTTGTTGTCAGACTATCAAATATCTTGATCCTTCTGAGGTGTTCCTTAACACGTTCCCTGTCCATATGTTACAACAGTACGGTCAGGTACAACTGGGCGCCGGCGGACTCGGCGCCAAGCCAACTCGGCGCCAAGCCACACCCTAAGAAAAACAATACTAAAATACATCCACAAGAAAAAATCCAGGGAAATAAAATCCAAATTTTGAAAGTTGCTGCAATACACTTAACTTCTTATTCTATAAATCAGACTCCTTTTTCTATTATTTTGCTTAAGTGCTATATTTCTTTTTCTCTAGCTCTTTTTGTGCAATAATTAACACTGTGTGATTTTGACAAACTTTATTTATTAAATTAACAAATTTATATTTACATTCTTAACTTAAAGTTAAGTGGGCGAATAGTGTGGCCAACAGTCTGAATAAATATTTGTACCCTGACCTAACCTAACCTAACCTTTTTTTTATTTTCTCACTCATTCATACTACCGCTCCCCCCCTACCTGGAACCGCTTTCTTATTATTGCAGGGGGGTGCGGGCGTCCCTTACATACTAAACATTCATGCAACATGCACGTTAAACTTCACTAAGTAAAATACGGTCGCCCCAGTCGGGATTCAATCGCTCCAACGGAGCGACCGCATTTGCTGTGACCTCGAGTGGCCAATGTCTTCTCGCACTAGACCACCGAGGTCCCTAACCTAACCTAACCTAAACGCCTCTACTATGAAGCACCATTACGAAATTCTTAGAAATTCGTAAATTGCTTGTTGTGAGCAGAAAGAGCAGAAAGTTTTCTGCGTTTGTCAAAATAATAATATCCTGCTGAGGATTAAGTAAAAATTCATGGTAAAATTTTGTGTTGCGTTATGTCTGGGCATAACTTGGCGCCGAGTTGGGCTGGCGCCCAGTTGTTTGGTGTCCAGTTGGCTTGGCGCCCAGTTGGCAGGCGCCCAGTCGGTGGCGCTGAGTTGTCCCTTACCGATAATAGTATGCATCCGCATATGTCGTTCATAAGAATTGTTCATGTACCGTATATGGTACATTGGACTGCCGTACTAATTTTTTTTAGCACAAGATAGATAACACACAAGTTTAGACTTGCTTTTCCACATGTGCAATTTGCAATCAGTATTATAGTGAATTATTGTGTAAATGCATGTCGGTGTAGTAATATATTCTGACTATAGCTCATTTTTATTTGTTTATTTTACAATACTATATACTATAATGTGGAACAATAAAAGATTACTAACCGATGCCGAACTACAAGCTGAAATTGACGAAATGAGTGATAGTGCTAGTGAGGAATTTGATGATGATATTAGAGATCCAAATTACTCTTCAGAAAATATGCCTTCGAGTGATGAAGAGAGCGAAGGTAGTGATAGTTCTGAAGTGATTGAACAAACCACCAATGCTGACAACACAGATATAATTTGGTTTACTGAAGTTATGAATATTGGACGATTACTTTTTACTGGTCAGTCAGGCTGCCAACAGAATATTCAACCAGAAAACCAGGAGATTCAACCAGCTGATGTTTTTAAAACAATAATTAACCTTGATATTATCGATCTAATGGTTTTGGAAACTAACAGATATGCAACGTAGCTGTTACAATCTAGTAGTTAATCTCGCTCTAATCGTATGTCACGCTGGAAAGATACAGATAGGGACGAAATGGAACGATTTTTTGGTAAGGGTATTTTACCTTTATTCAACTGCAAAATGAGTAAAAAATAGTACCTTCACGGGATTGCTTCTCTTGATGGGTCTATTGCAATTTCCTTCTATAGAGGGTTATTTGAAACAAGACATACTATACTACCATCCTGTTTTTCATCGTGTTTCCATTAGTTACAATAGATTTGTGTCGTTATTGAAGTGTTGGCATTTTTGCAATAATGAACAAGAACATGAAAGTAGGAACTACAAGCTACAGCCTTGATTGACGCAATTCTAAAGTCAACCCAAAGTCTGTATTGACCTGCAGATACTATTGTAGTAGATGAAACTATGGTACCTTTTAGAGGTAGATTAAGTTTCAGGCAGTACAGGGTGGGCAAATTTCGATGTTTGTATAGGGTAACTCGGTAATTATAGGAGATACAAAAAAATGGAAGGCACGTTCTCGATCTCTTTTTTTGAGACAAATTCACTGGCGGAAACAAAAATTTGCTATCGTCTTTTGTTTTCGAGTTACAAACAAAAGTTCGATTTTTCGACTTTTAGAAACATGTGAATATCGTGGTTGTTTGTAAAGTTAGGAGAAAATAACTTTTACATTCTCAAGGCACTTTTTTCTGTATAATCCAGTGGCGTCGAGAAAATTTGAAAAAAAAGGTTTAATGTCGAGTTATGGCCTAAAGTTGTATTTTTTCAAATGGGAATCATAGTTGGCTATGGTTTAGTTAAAACGGATTTTTTTTTCTCTTTCTAACTATGTATCATATGTCGGGTAACTTTTGATGTGTAA